>JAFBJS010005616.1:159219-207966 GCA_016785265.1 Paraplagusia blochii
GCTCTGTCTCCTGTCTTCTGTCTCTAATCCGTCCATCATGGCTGGTCTCTCCACCGTCCCTCCACCTTAGCTGACTCTCTTCTATCTCAGATCACTCCTGACTCTTCTCCATCCTGACTCCACTCTGTTCTTCTCCTCTTTTCCAAATATTCTATTGGATAAAATCATGGTTCATTAAATTATCAGTTTGGTTTTGACTGTGACGTAAACCTCAGTAAAATCAAGGCTCTGCACTTGGATTAATTAATGATAAATGACAACATTATCAGTTCTGTGTTGGCTGTGGGTTCAGCTCTTGTCATCACTTCCAGTTTCAGCAGCTGTGTCGTCCTTATAGTTAGTGTTTATTTAGTTTTATTGATTAATTTACGACATTTGTGCTCAATGTTTCTTTGTTTCTTTGTTTTAAATAATTTTTTTTTATTCCTCAATAGAAGTTTGTTTTTGTTTTTATGTCTCAATCCTCGAAGTGTCAGTGACGTCAAGAGACAATATTTCAAAACCACATATTTCACAGAAGAAGCCAACGCGTCTGCAGGAGCAGATAATGGGAAGAATGTGTGTTTGTGTAACTCTGCCTATGGAACGTCCAGCGTCTGTGTCGTAACGTGGCACACGGGGCAGAAGTGTGTGTTTTTCTCCACTTCTGCTTTTCCAAAGGGGCCTTTCATCAGTTTACTTCAGATCATCCGTGCTTGTTGGTGGTTTTTCCGGGAGATTTTTCACATTTCTAAGGTGTTTTCACTCATCACATTCCATCTGTGTGGACATTCAGAACAGACCAAACAAGCAGGATTGGTATGAGGACTGAGGGTCAGCGCTGCTCCTACAAAACATAGAGTTCATTGACCTAGTGTTTGTGCGTGTGTGTGTGTGTGTGTGTGTCCATGCACTGATGAGCCTGGCGGGAAAACATAATGGACAGCACAGAATAACACCCAGAAGCCTTGATGAGAAACACTCTTGTGGGAGGATGTTGTTTTTCTGGACTAATCAGAAAAAAAAAACAGATTCTGGCTGGTGTTAGCGACCTCTAGGAAATGTTTTTCTTTTACAGCTTTACTGAAGTGCTGTTGTGAAACTGCTGTCCTCACTGAGATACATCTTTTTTTTCTTCTTTTCTGCAGAGTTGTGTACGCCAGGAAGATTTAGAAGTTGTGGTTTTGCGTATGGACTGCATGTGAAGAAGGGAAATTTCACAACCCTGGACCATGTGCCAGTTCTAAATGTCTCACTGGTTGTTGGCTTGACCAGCAATGAGCACAATCAACAGCTGAGTGGATAAAAAACACACATAAATGTGTCACCTGACCAAGGTGAGAAGGGTCTAGAAAATCTCCCAGAATTCAACAAGTAATTTGGCAAAGATTTTAGCCGCACTTCTTGAGTTATGACCTGACAAATGTCTGAATTGCCCAGTGATGGAGCTCAGTTTAATAAATGCCCCGACTTTGAACCCATCTGGCACTCTGGCTGCACAGTAGCACATGTTCTGGTTCATGCATATTTACATTTTTGCCACTCCCATAATCCTTAAGGAATTCCATCGTCTTTTTCACTCTTCACACCCTATCATCAACCTTTCTGCAGTTCTATACACTTCTTTACCAACATCTTCGAAATAATGACAGACAGTAATGAATTCAGCTTGAAGCCAAATTGCTGATAATTACTTGACAACTTGGTAAAAACATTCACCCTCCGTACAATCAGAAGATTCTTCTGGGACAACCTCCTTTGTATCATTTTTTTTTCTTTGCCCTTGGCGCTTTTATGGACTAAATTCTCCGCCCTATCTCCACCTTGTCCCTGAGCCAATGTCTCTGTCATTGGTGTGGAGCTCCAGAGTTCATCTCCTGGGCAAGATGGAATCCTGGTTAAGGCGGTCGGTGGGCTCACCACCTGTAGGAAGGTTCATGAGGGTCTGGTTGAGTGATTGGAAGGTGGTCGCAGCTCCCACAACCCAGTAACGGACAAGTCACTGAAGATTAGATTGTTGGGGAAATCAGGTTGATGTTGACGTTGGAAGTCACTGAACCTCAGATTGGACATCTGGGTTCTTCAGTTCTCTGTGAGTTCACATGTAGACGCTGCAGACGTAACAGATGTTTGATGTTGGACTCTGAGTTCAACGCTGTGTTTGACTTTAAAAACACTTGACTCACTTAACTCGCTGACCTCCTCGAACCCGGACGCAAACCCAAGCGCACAAACACGTGGGCAAAGTCATAACAAAGGAGGAGAAACGCGTCAACAGACGTACTTGGACGCCGTTTGCCAGCAAACGTACTTAACCTCCCACGCTTCACCATCCAAATTCCAGTCGGATTTACAGTAAGGGATGTTATGACACGGGGGTCAACGGGGATGTGAAACTGCCCTCCACACCGCAGTGAGTGCCGGCCTTTTGCATCAATGCCCCGTCCCCGTCCCCCCAGCCCCTCAACAATGTGTGACTCAGGCTATTGACAAACGTCCACTCCACTGCAGCACAGCTGTAAACGAGGCCTGAAAAAGACCATTTCCGTTTGCTTATCTCTAAGTGAGTATGTGTTTGCACGGGCACTCCTACGCCGCCGCAGCGTATCTGATCATATCTTGAAAGTGCAGCAGGTGGTAAACACACACTGACAAACTGGGGTTTATCATCAGAGACTGGAGTATTGACATCCTCTGTAGTGATTGCACCCAATCAGTGCAAAACCACAGAGCCCACAGGCGGGGTGAGGGCGTGTGGGGGGGGAGGCGGGAGGCTGGAAGGAGCGGGAGGGAAACTAGTTTATCATTCACTTGTTGAAAAACATAACCTCCACGCTTTCATGCCAGGCGATGACCTTGTTGTGTTGCCGTGGCAACGCGTGACTCAGGATGCCCCACATGCCACAGCTTCTCCAGCTGCTTCCAGGTCCTCACGAAAAAACACACGGACGTGTTCTGCTCTGTTTGTCCGTTAATTAAAGTTTTTGACTGACACTGGTTCAGAAAGTCAACAGGACGAGACTGAAAACAAAAAAAAAATTTCTTCATGAGTTTTTTTTTCACACTGACCAGGGATCAGTGCTAAACAACCTGTCGATGAAGGAGGATTAATCAGTTCATTAGCAGCAGCTAATAGCACTGGTGGAGGACACAGACTTCACAGTACTCATGAAGTACTTCAGTTTCAGGTTTCTTTAGAAGTACTGGACTGAAAAGTCCTTTGCAGCCAGATTTCTTCCATCTGCTCTACAGTAGCATATAAAAAACGAGAACATCATCTGTATTTAATCTTCTCCTCCTGGACATGAGACTTGATTCCAAACCTGACGTTCTACAGCTGCTATCGCGGTGCATTTTCCTCCAGGCCAATCAACCATCACCGTCGCTGCTGCATTTGTTTTGGTTTTGGAGACATATATACAGTCGCTGGTTGCTACGTGAACAGCCCAAAGACATGATTATGTAATTTTTGAAACAGCTGTGAGAGTCACGCCTGAGACCTAAAGGTTTGTCGGCTCAATTCCTGTTTACCTCTTTATCACTGATGGTGTTGAGTTGAAAACAGGCTGCAGGGAAGTTTACAGTTGCTACAAACACAGCGTGTTCCCCCGGTCTCCTAACAACACTTGACTCTGTTTGATTAAACAAAGATTAAAAAAGATTAGCAATCAGATTAAAAGATTAAGAGATTAAAAGATGCTCCGTGAAGGCCACAGGATCTCTGCTCGGGCTTTCTGCTTTCCTTCAACAAAAGACTTTTGGCAGTGGGATGGAAACGTGAGACGATGAAAGGCTGTCAGAGACTTAATAACGGATCACAAAGCTAGAGCCCGCGGCCCTGTTCCAGCCCACAGCCCGTCTGTATCAGGGTTTTTTCTTCTTTAACTCTATTAAAAATTAAAAGTTTATACGGAGGCACGGCATGCCAGTGTGTCCTTGGATGAGAGACTTCAAACAATGTCCAGCAGGTGAACATCACGGGCTCAGGTAGAGATTCATTCTCTAAACCAGTGATTCTGAAAATGAGTCCACGACCCACTTTTGAGTCACTGACCTGTTTTCTGTGGGTTGCAAAGGTCCAAATCCCACTGCACCGTGCTGTGATCCTCCCTGTGGGTTCTGAGCCCGTTAGAAAAATATAATTTCTTTTTAATCCTTAATTAAATAATTAATTAACAGTTATTAAAGTGCTAGTGAATATACAATTAAGACTGAAAAGATGAGAGGCGGCTCCTTCACTTGTTATTTTAACTTTGTTTTATTTACTCGTTCACACTTAGAATTAAACACCTGTTTATCTCCATTTAGTTTCTGTACCGTTTTACACCAAGTACAAATTCAGCGCCATCTAGGGGTGCTGTTTTTCATGATGTTCTACCTAATTGTTCCAATCCAGCAGTAAGGCTGACAGTATGGAGCAGTGTGATTTGGGTGGCAGTGGTGGAGACTGTTCACCCTGAGAGCAGGTAACCGACAACAAAATGTTTTTTGTCTCCAATTACACTTTTTTTGGGGGGCGTAAAAATAACTTTTTTATGTTTATTTTGAAATCCAATCACCTTCTGGACAAAATGGATTGCTGGACCAGATTTGGTCCGCATGCCATTAGTTTATTATTGTTTAATAAACTAGTTTAACACTGGTTAGGACCAATGTAATAAGAAGAAATTATGACGCATCATCTGTTTACAACAAAGAAAATAAAAGAATTCTGGTCTGGATCCTATAAATCAGTGATAAAATAATTCTAACTCGATGTTACATTTTTTTTCAAGAAAAAAATGAACCATTGAAAAAGTGTCAGTTCATATTTTTCTTTCTAGTGGCAGATGTTGATGTTGATGTTCGTCCCCCCTGACTGACCCCGATGTTGCGCCAGACTTCTTACATCAGCGACTTTGTTTTTCTTCCCTTACGTAACAGCACGTCCAGGTCCGATGGACCTTTTACGTACACTTTGTGTGCGTGTTGTTGTAAAAGAACAGATGGGGGAGAGGGGGGCGCGGCGTCCAGGAGACACATCCTCACCGGCTTTATTTACTTCTATAGTCAATAATACGTCAATATCATCGCAGTGCAAACACTTAGTATAAAATATCATCTTTAACAAAATGTACATTCACAGAAAACATCTGAATAAATACATCTTTGACCAAAAAAAAAAGAACTTGACAAATATGTGATCATTCAATAATTAATCTCTGAAAAAAGACTCTACAATGTACAATAATAGCTGGTAATACATATGACAATTAAAACCCGTATTGTACAGTATGAAAATATCCAATTTACAAGAAAAAAATATTGTACATAAATCCATCCCGTCCACGACTTTCTAATAATAATTCTTCTCAAAGCAACTGTATAAAAATCCATATTTAGAAACTTAAAGTCGATACGATAGGAAGTACAACAACATCGCAGTCAGCAGAGAGTCTGTAAAAGAACTTTTCTTTATAAACAAACACCTGCATCTGGGTTTTATTTTCATCAGTACAAAACTGTCGAACAACAGTTGGAAACGCTACAAACGCAGGCATTCAGACCAAAGGAGTAAAGTCCAACACCAACAGATTGATATGTTTATGAAAATAGGTTGGCACATTTGTTAAACCGGCTACCTGTTGACCAGAGCAGGAGCTGGGGAGACGGGGGAGAGGCTCGGGGGACGGGGGGAGAGACAGGAGAAACTCCTGGTCTGACGTCAAACGATCCTGAAGTTTGTCCTGGGAGAAGAGTTCACATACCAAAGTGAAAAGCGAAAAAGAAAACGGTCCTTACATTCAGGAGGACTGCTACCTTCAGCGCATGCATGAGGACGAGAACAAACCTGTGTCTGCTGCACAGCCTGCATTAATGTTTCATCACAGCATGCATGGAAAAGCCACAGGCTCGCAGGCAGTGCATGCTTCAACACATTAGAGAAGACTTGGCGGCTGTGGTCAGCCTCGTTGTTCATCTGCATGCTATACCATAAAATATATCATCTGGAATAAAGTGAGGGAACCAGACCCCAGGCCCTGGGAGACCACGTCGTCTTCGCCCAAAGAAATTCTCATGTCATAAAAATAGAAGACCGGAATATTAGTACAATAGAAAATATTAATTAATAAACAAGCACACGAGAAAAAAGGGTTTTTCTTTGTCCGAAGAAAGAAAACCTCCTGAGGAGGAAAGTCACATTCACACGATACAGAAAATAGTTTGTCTTTGTAAGTCATGCTTCAACCCTACAAAGGTACAGACTGGCGTGGCTGGCTACGCACACTCCATTGGCTACATACACTATCAGGTCAAAATATGAGCCCGCTGGCTACAGCATGCAAGAGCGTCGGGGGAGGTGGGGGAGGTGGGGGCGAGAGAGGAAACAGACCGCTTTATTGCTACACCTGGACAAGGAAGAATCTGGAAGTCAAGCATCACAGGGAGATAGACAGCAGACGGCACAGACGTCCAGTCATCACCATCATCATCATCATCATGCAACTGGGGGAGACAACTGAGGCGCACTTTTGTTCGACAGAAACTACCTGCAGACACAGACCTGATGTCACAAGGTGTTTCCTCAAAATATCCTTACAAGAGCAATGCAACATGTGAGAACCAAAGTCCAGTCCCAACAACACAAAAGACTTTCCACTTCTTGGTAAATCTAATTTCCCTAATGCTCAGCAATGAAACCCGAGCTTTGTTCAGCTCAAACTGATGAATCATTAGCTTCAGACACTTAGTTTGGCTAATAGCATAATGGTTACAGGCTTCTGATTGGCCCAAAACCAACAGTTTGTGTAATCACTGTGGTTTACCAATGATATTCCCCGTGGGTAACTATAAAATATGTTCTAAAATTCTAAGACTCCTGAACTGGTTCAGTCTAACCAACTAGAGCTCTAACCAGCTAACTCTAGTTTCCTGTCTGTATACCGTTACTCTTCTGTCATCTCTGGACCAGAAAACTATAACTGGACCCCAAAAGGACTGGGGTTCCCACCGAAAAGCTGACCGTGATCCTGCTTTCCTACACAATTCAGGGGCAAAAAAAACCAAGAGCGTACTCTTGAGGTTTACTTCATGACACCAGGGCCGGTTGCAGACAGCTGGGTATTCCTGATCTGTTTGGAATGACGTGACCTGTCAACAACGGCGCACAGTGTCGTAAAACAGTTAGATCAGTGGTTCTTAACCTTGTTGGAGCTACTGAACCCCACCAGTTTCATGTGCATTCGCTGAACCCTAACCTTAGTAGGGCGAGTGGGTGTGTCTTGACCTCTGCGGTGTCTTGACCTCTGCAGCAGAGGTTCCACCGAATCCCTGTGACCGACTCACCTAACGCCTGGGGTTCGATCAAACCCAGGTTAAGAACCACTGAGTTTGATGTTTCCTCTAAAAGACGACTAGCACCCCTCCCCCACCTGTCCTCAAAGAACCCTGTTCTGTCAATGGGTTTTCACCCAAGAAAAGGGAAAGGAACGTTCAGTCATCATCAAACATTGAAGGCAACGCCACATGGGATTATGGCAACTTGTACTGTCAACTACCATCAACGAGGACTTCACTACTAATGGCTTAGTTCACTTTCTAAAGACATCTGCTGAACCCCAAAATCAATTTCCAAACAAATCAGTGGAGGATATGAAAGGCAAAAACAATGGTGGGAAACTGGATGCCAGAGGTTGTTGCTGTAAGGCAATTGCTCTGATTTGGTTGTTCAATGTGGTAAATGGGCATTAGCTTAGTTTTTGTCAAGGATACGTTTGAGGCTTGAAAGCTACGGCACCAGTTGTGCTTGAATGTGATTAAATCTTGATGCTGATTTGTAGTTTCAGGGAGGCAACTCTGAAATCCTGGAGACATCCTTGGCCTTTGATTGATTACAGAGCAACGTGGCTGAAGTCTCCTGTATCCTGGACCAGACGTCTTGGTGAGAGAAGCAGCAGACAATGTTGGAGAAGAGAGTTGGTGGGCCATCAGAGTCAGGACTATGAGGTGAGTTCTAAATTCAATGTAGACCCTCATTTTAGCTCTCTTGCTAGTGCGCACAGACACGACTTCTTGAAAAAACGTTCCCTCCTCCACTCCAGTTTACTGGGTTCCTACCTTCAACTCAAGACAGTTTCCTGTCACACCATGGCTGACGAGACAGAGGGCAAGAACCTGGAGGTGCTGGTTGAAGTGGTCGCTTTGACCATACCTGGACTTGGGGTCCTGATGGTAGCGTAGGTGGTGATGGTTGGAGCAGAACTCAGTCTGGTACACACGCTACCCTGGTTAAACCCACTGGGACGCCGCTCGGTGCCCAGCGGCTCCTGCTGCTGGTTGTGAGAGAGCTTTTTGCCTTGTTTGCGTCCCTCAAGGAAGTACGTCAGCATCTGCCCTTTTCCCTTCACGCTGACCTGGCCGCGGCACACAAAGTCGTAGTGATCGGCGATAAGACGATGAACGTCTTCGGTCACCTGGACGGGAAACACATAGGTAGGATAGGCAGGTCAACACATGATGTTGTGGACCAGGCCAGATCTACACCTAGTCCTCTTTCAGGGTCTAAAGTATGTGCCACAGCAGTAGTTCACCTGTATCTTTCCTTGGACTCCAGTACTGTCCATCCTGCTGGCCACGTTCACCGTGTTTCCCCAGATGTCGTACTGAGGCCTGCGGGCCCCGATGACTCCCGCTACCACGGGGCCCACGTTGATACCTGCAATAAATCCACAGCTGTGTTATCAAAACCATATTTCTTTCATTTATGACAGATATTTAAGACACGACATTAAACTTAATTCACTTCTGATGCCGAGTCACTGCTGAAATATTCTGGCTGACAGGAAGTCAACGATCTCGTCTTTAATGTGATCGTGTTACGCAGTTTTTATTCTGCTTTCATAACAAGTCTGAACAAGTCAACAAGTCTTCAAAATGTTACCGCAACGTTTGCATATCATTAATGGGAAATGGACACTTTCCTCAAAGAGATTATCTTTTTGTACCTATCTATTTGTACATATATAAAGACAGTATATACACATTTATACTGCATGTATACATATATATACATAGATGTATATATATATACAGTATATACACACACACACTGTAAACATATATGCATTTAAATCAACAAGTCCATACCAACCTCTGTATATGCACTTGTATACATCTTTGATGATGATGATGATGATGATGATGATGATGACGGCGTTGATAAGGACGAAATTGATGATGAAGAATAGAATGATGATGATGATGATGATAATGATGGCAATGAAAGATGATTTGGAATTTCTTTTTTTGTATTTTTTAGATTCGTAAAGTTGTTTCTCCTAAATATTGTTTTGTTGTATCACTTTTTTACTTCTTTTTATTTTAGTTTTCCCTCCAGTAAATTTCAAGAGAAACAAAAACAGAAAAAAAATAAATCCAAAGTCCAAAGTTATGACATTGTCCTTCATGCTGTTTCAACTTGTGATCATTTTACTGCATGTTTGTCAATGTCTACATTTACGATTATCCATTTTGTAGATGCTTTTAACCAAAGGGACATAAAGATGAGGATTGACATTATCAAAAGTGTAGTTTCTTTGGGGATTGAACGCAGGACGTTCTACTCCTGAGGCAGCCATGTTGGCCGCTACACTATGGAACCACAATTTTCTGTTTGAATAAAACCAACCACCAAATGGATCTGTTGGCTGTGAGGTTAGTATGGAAATCATCTCATTTATTCTGTGCACAAACGAATCGCGGGTCATTTTGACCCATCGTACAAATTTGTACAAAAGTCGTTTTTTTTACACCTTGGTTTGAATGGAACCCGGGTTCACACTTGGTCCAGTTCAGTGCGCAGACAGGATGGCACTGTGTACACCAGGCTACAGTGGGACTAAACACTGGGCTCCCGTCGCAGGCTCCCCACAGGATACCCAATACAATGGAACCCAGAACTCCAGGTCTCGTGGTGACGAGCTTCCTGGAGAAGCAATGCTCTTTTCTGTGATGCATTTCCTGACAAATTTACCGGCATTGAACGCCGGCAGTGTGCAGCGCACAAATAGGTCAGAATCCCCGACACTGGTGTTTATAGAGTCATTGTGAGTTTCTTCTCACTCACCTATTCTCAGGACAAAGTCGTTGTAGGACTGGTAGTTGATGGCATCCAGGATGTCAAACATCTCAATGGCAAAATCTGAGACGGTGCATAAATGTGAGGTGATGGACTTCTTGGCCTGGGAATTGGCAAGAAAACACAAGGAGGTTACGTCTGCGTAGATTCTCATTCATCCAGGTCAGGATATCAGGATATCTGGAGTTGAAAGACGTTTCATTCCTCAACTGAAGAACTCCAAGAACTAGGACTAACTACTAGAGTTCCCTCTTACATCAACCAGAAACTGATGACGTTCAGTTGAGGAATGAAACGTCTTTCAATTCCAAGAGGACGTCCAGTTGCTGGCAACTAAACCCTTTTTGGACAAGGTTACTGACATTTTCTATCTTGTGACTTGATCATTAGGGACATTTTCGAGCAGACACTTCAGATCAGTCCCAGGGGCCAAAGAGGGTCGACTGGAGAAACCCAGATTCCACAGATTTCCGAGAAGGTGACGGGATCCATGGGCATGACATGTGATTTTGTCATTATTTGCACATATAAAGAAGCCTTTCACAGAAAAGCAGCCAGGAGTTTGAGCAACTCTCAGGTTTGACATAAAATTGTGCAGAAGTTGCAGAAAGCACTATTTCGTCAATCCGATTTACGGGACTTAAAGACGGCTAATGTATGCAGGATATCCTGACGTCACAGTTAATCCCTCACAGAGGATTAATGGAGGAAAACGTGACAGCGTTTTAAATGTCAACACCGACACGTTAGCTTAATGGAAGGACTAGGCCCCTGTGAAATCCATGGTGCTAATTCCCAAACAATTCCTCGATTGCACTTATACAACCTCTAAGTATCTGAACCCAACAGATGAGGACGTTCATCTACCTTGGAGGCAGTTGTAGGAACCAGCCCTACTGCGGCCATGTACGTGCTGCCGATGGTCTTGATTTTCTCGATGTCTCTGTAACACTCTTTATCCATCAGCTGACGGAGACAAGAGGACAAGAAAAAAACAAAAATGATTGTTTTGTTCCTTATTTGCACAAATTTGAATAGCGTTCAAAGCCTTAGTCACCTCATCGAAGTCAGCGATGATCTCATTGAGGAGCCTCAGACACTCCACGCCCATGTTGTTCCCGTCCAGCTCAATGTAGAAGTCGTTGAAGTTTGCGATGGAGGCAAACAGAACTCCGACCTGAGTGTAGGACTGGTAGTACAGGTCCTGGACCAGGAAGAGGTTCAGAATTATTCCCAACCAGCCTGAGATACTAGTCGAGATGGGATCACTTCACTGAACACCCGAGAAAACGTTTGAACAACTTCAGGGGGAAACTACGATCTCATGGTGTTGAATGTGCAAAATACAGACATTTTTTGGGATTAAATATTTTTACGTTAAATGACCTGGATGACTGTGAATCGAGGTCATTTGAATCTAGAATCCAGAGAAAAACAGCAGCACTTGATCAGTTGGTGGCCTAGTGGTTAACAGACTTGGGTTCCCCAAGTTCGAATCCCCCTTCCGACAAGTTACCGATGAAGTGCCCTCATGTCCTCAGGTGGTATTGTCCCCACACACTGCTCCCCCCGTGCACTGGCTGAGCCGTAACATCCATAACTTGAAGGTTGGGGGATAAAAATCCATCGGTAAATGTGTCTGTTCTGATTTTCTTCAGCTGCAGTAATTTTGGGAAGTAATTCAGAATCACGGAGGAACATCAATGTTTTGGATCTGGATTATAGGAAAGGAAAATCCTTTTAAATTGAAAATCTATTTTAATTGGACCCAGAACCTAAAATTCAATATTGAATCGACAGGTGAAATATTTCAGTTCACCTCAAGTAAATATGCATCTAAATGTGTCTTTATGTAGATGTCAGGTCTGTAAGTAACATCGGAAAAGGAATAACAGAGTTTTTTATTATTTATTTTTTTATATAATAATGCATTATTATTATTATTACCATTAAGAGACCCCACCCACTCCCAGGTTAACGCTGCTAATGAGAACGGCTTCTTTGTGACGAACGTTCCGCTCCCATTTGTTGTGATTACGCAGTACGCAGATGAACTCTGACCCACAGGAAAGAAAGAGGAAGCTTTTCTATACACTGTAGCTCTATGGGGTCAGCGGTGTGCCGGGAACACACTTCCCGTTCCCAGTAGTTACAGGTCTGAGGTCCGAGCCTCGGACCATCCCCAGACTCACACCCGGCGATGGACGAGGGATAGGAACCGTAGTTTTTTTACGATTTCTGTAACGTTAGTTTTGGCCTCGTCAAAGATCAGAAGGAAAACAATGGTTTCAGTGACTGTGGTGTCCATATCACACACACTTCAAAGATTGTTGTTCTTTCTGTCTGCTGTAAAGTGTCGCTGCAAAATAACCATGTGGGCGACATTGTTTGTTTGGTTGTTGTATTGTTTGTCTGAGGTCAACGACGAGGAACTCAAGGAACTAAAGGAATATTCTGTTATTATATGAATTTCTTCATGTTTAAAAACCTTTAAATAATTGATGTTCAGTGATATGACGTCCTGAGGCTAAAACAGTTACGATGACACATTAATTGTGAAATTGTAAAACGGTTCTAGGATCTGACTCAGAGGTTGTAAATCCACCCCCACCCTCCTCCTCCACCCCCAGGACCACTTCTGACTAGAATATTATTTATTTAGTAGAATCCAAGGAGCTTTATTCATCCTTGGAGAGAAAATAAAAGATTGGAGGCCAATCATACAAACATTCACATGACAAAAGTTAAGATTTGTGTGAATAAAATGAGATGTTGTGTTGTGTAACCGCACAATTCAAGAACAATAAGTTTCTGTTTGGAATATTTTCTACGAAGAATAACGATTTATTCAATTTGGAAGAGAACTCGTAGAACTCTGCAATACACGCATTTGCAGCTCAGTAGGTGGCAGTATTGCACCTCCGTGCTCCAGATGCAAAAGAGAGAGAAGAGTAAGACCAGTGCTGACCTGAGCTCCAAAGCTCACGTTGGTCAGAACCTACTGACTATTATGGTTTGGTTGGAGGTCTCCACAGGTCACAGGATGTTTGATTTCATCACTTCCTGAGAGGGTGGAGGAGGCCCAGAGGCTGGGATCAGATCACATGTCCATCTTAACGCCACAGCACACGGCTGTCGAGGCAGCGACGCCTTTGTTCTGATCAGAGGGGGCATTTTCCCACAGAGGGACCGTCAGGCCCCCCCTGACCACCTCACCCTCTCACCCAAACTGTATCACCCATTCCCTCACAGGTCTGTAATGGTACAGTTGGAGATCGGAAATATAAGACAGACAGATTGAGGAAATATTAGGCCATGAAGAAGAGAGAATAGAAGGAGAGAGAAGCTCACAGACAGGAGGAGATGTTGTGAGATGCCATGATGACTGAGCCAATCAGAGAGAAGAACAGAGGAGCAGTTCGACAATAACACAACAAGTGACTTTTTCCAAAGGTTATCAAACAGAAACATTGTCGATGTTGCCTCTCTGTACGATCTCCTCCAGGTAAACAAAGCCATCGGAGACACTTTTACAATGTCATATATATGGAAATATATTGTTTTACTGCTGTATATAAGGAGCCAGAAAAGTCTTAAAAAGAACACACACATAAGCACGGATCCATCAAAGTAATTTTGTGAATCGTCGTACGCTCATGCAAATCGTGCTTTTAATTTGTAAAACTGCGCGCACACTAATGTGTATTTTGAGACTCTTTTTACGCGGACCAGATTCACGTGCGTAATTTTGCTACGTCACTCCATCACCAATCACACGGCAGTGTCCCCATGAGGGTCCGTGTGTGACGTCACTACACTGCACAACCCTCGTGGGGACACTGCCATGTGATTGGTTGCAAACGAGCAAGACTTCTGATTGGCTGGTGACGGACAGACGTAGCAAAATTACGCACGTAAATCTAGTCTGTGTAAGACAAATAATAAAATACACATTCATGAGAGCAGTTTCACAAATTAAAAGCATGATTTGCATGCGCGTACGAACATATTTTGAAGAATTCACAAAAAATATTTTGACGTGTGAAGTGTTGATTCCGTGCTCATGCGTGTTCTTCTCAGAGACTATTCCGGCTCCATGGCATAAGTCAAAAGTTCAGACACACCTTCTCACACAATGTGTTGATTTTGATGATTATTCTACACCGAAGATTATGTTTCATGACTTCGTAGATGTCATGAAAATTGTAGATTAGGGTTGGTGGCCTAGTGGATAAGGAAACGGACTTGGGTCCACAAGGCCCCTGGTTCGAATCCCCGAGGTCACCACAGGGTTAAATAAAGAGGTGAAATTTCAAGAGGGAAAATGGACAGCAGAGTGAAGGCATCTCCCAGAGATGCCATTTCAGGCCATTTCTGTTGAAGCTCATGGAGAAAATGCCCAGAATGTACAAACTAAACAAAGAAAACTAAGAAACGAGAACATAGATAGATATAAAATAATTAAATGTGTCGTTTTGCTGCTGATGTATCTTTGCTGAAACAGGGTGAGGGTGAGGGTGAGGGGGGAGGGTCGATTTGGGTAGATTTTCTCCAGGATTGATGGGCTGTAATGAGGACATTCCGTGTGTGTTCATGGAAAGGATGTTGACATTACAGGAGGAAAGACCAGGATCTTTTTTCCGACCCCGGAGCTGTAACCAGGTGCTCCGGTGCCGCAGTGAATTCATCAGGAAGTAGCTTTTCATCGACCTCATTTTCTTCCTTTCTAACAAAAGTGCCACAAGTAATTAAAATTCTCCACCTTTGAAATGTGTGTCTGCAGACGTGTAAATAAAGATCTGGGCTCCAGGACCTGGAGCTTCCACATATCTGTGGTTGGAGAAAAGTCGGATTCTCTTGTTTGAAGAGACTGAAGGACTTTTGGTGATTTGTCTTTTTTTAGGACATGTCTCTTGACATGAGTTTTAGTTAAAACACAAATATATATATAATATATGCACAGAGAATGTTGCAAACTGTTCAACATTGTTCTCCTCTTCTTGGTGTTTAATGTTGGAGGTGAATTCATTCTGTCTTCAGCAGCAGAGACACTGAAGCTGTTGGTCCTACACTTTGATCATGTGAACATTAAATATCTACAAACTATGGTTCTCTGAGAAGATTCTTCCTCTTCTCCATTCTGCTTGTCTCTTCTTCAGGGGTTGACCACAGCAAACTACCTCCATGTCCTCCCTCACTGCATCCATCATCTCCTCTTTGTCTCCTACCTGGTAGCTCCATCTCTAGGATCATTCTTCTACCAATGTCTCCACTGTCCCTTCTCTGAACATGTCCAAACCATCTCAATCTGTCTTCTCTGTCTTTTTCTCCAAACCTTCCTGTCTGTGTTGTCCCTCTCATGTCCCTCATTCCTGAACCTGTCCATCCTTGTCTCTCCCAAAGAGAATCTCAGCAGCGTCTTTAACTCCTCCACCTCCACCTCTGTCTCCTGTCTTCTGTCTATTCCTAGTGTCTCTAATCCATCCATCATGGCTGGTCTCTCCACCTTTCCCTCCACCTTAGCTGACTCTCTTCTATCTCAGATCACTCCTGACTCTTTTCTTCTCCAGTTGTTCCATCCTGACTCCACTCTATTCTTCTCCTCAGTCTCCACTGCTCTGAGCAGTTGATCCTCAGTATCTAAACTCCTCCACCTTCTCCACCTCTGCTCCCTGTAACCCCCTCCACTGCCCCCATTCCACTGTTCTCCTTTTCATTCACACTCACGGACTCTGTCTGTCTACCACCTAGTCCTCTTCTCTCCACCTCTTCTAGTTGTTGCCTAGTCTCTCTTCTCTCCTTACCTCCACCCACCTCTCTGTGCCACCTGCCCACCTCAGCACCACGGGGGTCAGAGCTTTCAGTCGCTCCACAGCTCTGGGACACTTGACTCTGTCTCCACCTTCAAATTCCATCTTAAAACTCACCTGTTTCTCTCTGTTTACTCACAATCATTCACTTCTGTCTTTTATCTTGTTTTATTTTCTGTTTTACTGTGATTTTAGATCCTGTTTGTTTGGTTTAATTTATTACGTAAAGTGTCCTTGAGTGACCTGAAAGGCCTTGAAATAAAAATTATTATCATTATTAATATTGTAAAACAAAAAAAACATTAGTATGTTAACATGCCAGGAGAACGTCACCTGTCCACCAGGGCGTGCTGTGTTCAAGTCTCACCTCATTATTTCTAATCAGATCTGGCTCAGTTTTCTCAACCTAATTCTTTTTGAATACACACTAAGAAACAACGTGTAACAACAACCTGACAGAGTGTGTTTCACCTGCAGGGATCATTATTGTTATTAACAATTCACCGCTGGTGTCAGAGTCACTGCCTCACAAGTCGTGGGAGATTTTCATCAGTTGGAAAAGTTTGGTTTATTAATGAAAGATAATATCAGATGTTAGAGGAATTAAAGAACATTAAGTCTGAAATGTAGGTTGATGCTCTAATTGGTTCTTGACTTGTGGGAACTGAGACGTTCATGGAACTACGTCAACCACGCCTGAAGTGACTCTCCATCTGCAGTAATGCCAGAAACACAATGATACAACTGACATGTTAGACTTTTTAATTTTAGCATTTTAAATTTAATTTAATTCTCATTTTACAATTTAGGGAGCGGCAGTGTTGGTGGTCCAGCAGGAGAAGAATAGAGTGAAGTCAAGTTGGAACAGCTGGAGAAAAGAGTCAGGAGTGATCTGAGATAGAAGAGACCAGCCATGATGGATGGATTAGAGACAGAAGACAGGAGACAGAGCTGGAGGTGGAGGAGTTAAAGACGCTGCTGAGATTGTCTTTAGGAGAGACAAGGATGGACAGGATCAGGAATGAGGTGATTAGAGGGACAACACAGACAGGAAGGTTTGGAGAAAAAGAAGCTAGAGAAGACAGACTGAGATGGTTTGGACATGTTCAGAGATGTGTATAAGAGACAGGGCTACGTCCCGGCACCCCCACCGGATGAATCTCATCTCCTCTCGGACTCTACTTCGCCGCTCCGCCGGAGATACATCCCCCGTGGATCTCGTCGGCACTTCCAGGAAGACACCTCGAACCCGATAAAATCGATTTGGTCCAACTCTCGTCGCCCTTCTCGAGCTAGGAGTTGATCACAGTGTGCTAGCCGGCTTAGCCCGGTCGGCTAACATGCCAGCCAGAGTAGACAACTCCACTGTAAACGTCGGTCTGCTGAACATTTGGTCTCTCACCGGGAAAGGTCATCTCATTCAAGATATCCTCTCAACTTTCTTTGTTTAACCGAGACTTGGCAGCAACCCAATGACTTCTCACAACTCAACGCAACAACAAACGGCAAACAAAAGGCCAGTGTGTGTTTGTGTGTGTTTGTGTGTGTGTGTGTGTGTGTGTGTGTGTGTGTGTGTGTGTGTGTGTGTGTGTGAAGACTTCAGTGTCCGGATGGAGGGAAACAAACAAAAGAGGTCACTGTCCTGGAGTAGGAGACACTTTTGGTTCATTTCAACCTGTTGCACCTGAGGAAAGAAAAATATATGTATACGTACATATATTTATTTGATAAAGTATACTACTGATAGTATGATATATGTACATATTTATATATACATATATACACAGTATATACAGTGTTACACTGTCCTTTTACCTATATATATAAAACTTGTTCATAAGAAGTGTTTTATTTTAAAATATGAGGTGTTTAAATAAAAAAATTTATATATTTACATGTATATACACGTATGTAAATATATGTATCCGTTATGTTGATTAAAATATTGGAATTTTTTTTTCAAAGATTAGCTTCTATTTTAACAAGCCTTATTAATTACACCGTCTTTTACTTTATTTTTCATTTTCTTTACATATTTCTATTCAAATGTACTGTAATGTAATATATTTTATAACAACATTTTTCTTTTTTTAAATAAGTAAATTCATGACATATGGGATACATTAACCTATAGGAAAAAGGCCCCTCCCACCACCAAACAAAACTCTCAGAAAAGGTTTGTCATGACGTAATAATCAGTCAACTTCTTTCGCTTGTCCGTTGCCAGGTTGCAAGTGTAGGTGGCGCCACCCTAATCATATCGCACCGTATTCTGAGCCTTCCTGTGGGTGATGAGCCCACAGGAAGTTCTGTGGGACAGTCCGGACGTGCTAGGTATCAGTGGCAACCTGGCACCTGGTGGATTCAAACCTAAGCCTTGCCGATTCAAGTCTGCTTCCCCTACCACTGGACCACCGCTGGACCTACCTACGTATAACAATCTTTTTTTGTTTTTATAACCTCAGTATTGACTGGAATATTGACTGTGTTTAGTTGATACAGTGGCAGGAATTGAAGAAAGATCGTCTTTATCAGCAAACGAGGAAATTTCAGTTGTGAATAAAATAGACTTGTGCTGTTCAGACAGTCTGGACCGTTAATGACCACAGACTCTGTGATGTCATCGATGACTCTCAGTCAAGTCACAATAAGACACCGCTCTGAGTCAAGTCCTGACACTTTGGATCTTGATTCCTGGCCACTTGGAGTACTTAAGTACTTCAGTACTTCAGTTTGAAGAAGCTGGATCATAAACCCCTGTTGTTAGTAGCACCAGAGTAACACACACAGACACACTCACCTGGGTGGCCCACAGATAGTCCAGTCTCAGCTTCAGGTCCAGTTGTCTGGAATGAAGAGCCAGAGCTCCAGAGAACAACACAACGGCCAACACCGGGTCATAACCTCGGGCGTGAAGGAAACCACCGCTGAGAAACACAGAAGAACACACAGACTCATGACATCAGACTCCGAGATTCATTTGATGGACAGACAGACAGAGAGACAGACAGAGCCAGAACATTCTGGACTCAGAACCTCGTTACTCCCCCACAGCTGAGTCTCACCCCACAGCTTGGCGATAGCCGCTGGACTCCATGACAACGGTGTAGGTGACAGAGAGGAGGAGGAGCAGCAGGATCTTGGGCAGCGAGGACACTCGGAGGTAAGGGACGATGGTGAGGGTTCCGGCCACGCAGGAAAGCAGCGCGTATGCCATGTTGGTACACGCTCTGTCCACCAGGGTGGTGTTGGATGGTCTGAGGGCCAACACGTCCGCAGGAACGTTCTCCAGTGAGACACTAGAATTCATCAACACTCTTCCCCACGGAACACATCCAACCTGGGGGTGGAAGAAAGAGAAGTCGGAATTAATTTACTACAATTTACTAATTTCTAATAAAATTAGGATTATTCTTTAGGTTAAAAAAACCTGATATCAACCAATAGCAACATAGGCTTTAGTTCATCTGTCTAAACCACTGTATGAGCTACACACAGTAGGATTCTGGATACAGTCTGCTGATTATGAAAATAGATTAATAAAATGAGCTGCAATGCTGCCATCTAGTGACTGTCACTTGAACATACAACTATTTTTCTCTTAAATTATATTTACGTCCCATTCTATTTGAGGAAACCAAAGTCTGTTTGTTTTGGTCTCACATAACAAACAGTGGAAAATAAAAACGTGAAATGTTGACATTGACAAATTACAGGAATTAAAAAGATATTTCAGTTAACGAGACGTCAGCGACTTTACAACAAAACAACCTCATCATCACTGAGTCCAAGTCCAAGTTTGGAGGAAAACTGCGAGAGAGAGTTAAGAAGCTGTTTTTAGAAGAATAGAACAGATGGATGGGCAGCCTGACAACATGACGTCTCCGCCAACACTGATGCTGCTGCTGATGGTGCTGATGGTGCTGCTGGTGGTGCAGTGTAATACTGACACATGGAGTTCAGAATACAGAGAACAAACAACAAACTGAAGTGAATTCTTTGATAAAGTCTGATTCAGCTGCTTTCAATGACTTTTGATAAATGATGAATGTATTTTTAACGTCAACACAACAAAGAGACAAAGTCTTTTGGACAAAAACACCTGTGGTCGACCACACAGAGTCAGAGTCCAGGGTTAGAGACCTGTGTGACATTTGTTTATCAGTTTGTTTGGAATCATCATCAACTGACACTGTGATTGGACCTTCTTTAATCTTCTTTCCTTTCTGTCTTGTCCCTTCTTCAGGAGTTTCTCCATCTCCCCCTGTTCTCTCCATCTTCTACTCTGACTCCAACTACCTCCATGTCCTCCATCACTGCATCCATGGTAGCTCCATCTCTAGGTTCATTCTTCTACCAACGTACCCAATGTCCCTCCTCTGGACATGTCCAAACCATCTCAATAAAACCTTAATTTAACCCTTTTTAATCAAATGTTTTAATCAAAGTTGATTAACAATAACACAGCAATAAACTGAATGAGAAGAGTACTATGGTAATGCTGTGAAGAGTACTGCAGTAATGTAGTAAAACAGAACTACAGCAAAGTACTGAAAGGTACTGTAGTAATGTAGTGAAGAGCACAGCAGCTCTGTTGCAAAAAGAGTAAAGCAGTAACATAGTGAAGAGTATAAAAGTAATGTTACATATAGTACAGCAGTAATGTAGTTGAAAATACGGTAGTAATGTAGTAAAGTACTTATGTAGTAAAGAGTACTACAGTAGTACATGGGGGTAAAAGAAACAGAAGATGAACTAGAAAACAAAGAAAATAAATCTGAGGTTAAAACCCAGATGTTTCCAGAAGGTTCTTACCACACAGGCCTGGCTGACGGAGTAGGTGAGCAGAACCAGGAACACACACAGCACTGTTCGGATCTGGATGGTGAGGCAGCCCGGTTGGCACTGGAACCAGAGGAGAGATGATGGTCGGTGAGAAGAAGATCAAACCACCTGCTCCTCTACTGCCCCACAGTGGTGAGGAGACATCGTTGATCAGTATGAGGAAATAGTTGGTTGCTGATGGTTCAGTGTAGTCTGATGGAATCCTGTCTCACATCTGCCTGTTGGAGGCGCTGTTTAGGGTTAGAAAATCTGGAATTTGGAGCCAGTTGAAGCAAATCAACAATAAACCACCATAAAAAATTATTTACACATTAAAATGTACTTTTTTTTCTTGTCTTTAAATCAGGTTGATGCCCAAGGTTGATGTTGTCAACCTTGGGGTTGCAATCCTAGATGGGGTCGCTTGGAATTCTAAAGGGACGCAAGGAGCGTATTTTATTAGATCAAGTTAATATCGTTCATTCATCTTCTTCTGCTGGTCCGTTGTCAGGTCACATGGGCAGCTGGCACCACCCAAATCACATTGCACCATATTATGAGCCTTCCTGTGGGTGGTGAGCCCACAAGAAGTTCTGTGGGTCAGGACGGTGCTGTGCTCAGAGCATCTCAGTGGCAACCTGGCAGCTGGTGGATTCGAACCTGAAGCCCTGTGGACCCAAGTCTGCCTCCTTAACCACTAGGCCACCACTGTCGATGATTACTTTGTGAATATATAGATATATATTTCTGTGTTAATGTGTGTGTGTGTGTGTGTGTGTGTGTACAACACTTTGTACTGTAACATGACTTCATAAAGACACTCGCTGCCTCTCAGTGGAGTCGACAGGAGGTGAGATAGCAGGAGCAGCTCCCCCGCCGGCTGAGATCAGAGAGTCCTACCTGAACACTGGTGAGATGGAGGTACATGACACAGGCCACGTGGAAACACACACCCAGCACCAGCAGCAGCAGCACCAGCACCCCCCTGAGGGAGGGGAGACAGGAGAGGAGAGGAGAGGAGCAGGAGAATCAGACCCGTCTCTTTTCTCCACCCACTGTAGTGAAACCCACTTCCTGTCTAATTGTCTCGCTCCACTCCGCTGCGATCGATCCAATCAGGCTGCGGGGATGAACCCACGGCTGTGGTTGTAGTGAGTGTGCGGTTGTGCGTGTGTGTGTGTTTGTACTCACTGTGGGATCATTAGCAGATAGATGAGGCCAAACAGAGCAGCCAGGATCAGAGACAGAACCACGGCGCTGATGAAATAGTCGTCGTAAACCTGGTGATACTGGAACCAGAGAAAAGTTCAGGAATCAGTGAATCAGATACGACAGCGAACCCGACTGTAGAAGAATTCAACTAAATACTTTGGAGATGGTACTTCACAGTTCGTTATACTGGACGTACACTGTGCTACTTTAAGTCAATTTTACCACAATGTTCAGTCGTGCGACTATTTGGATGTGGGTCCGACTTTTGGCTCAGACGTGCGTTTTGCATCATGTGTTTGCGCCACAGATCGGTTAAATATACCGTACTACTTTCACGGAGCAGTCGATAAGTTGTGGCAGACCTTGTTAAAATTTAATTTCTGGTGTTCTAAAATATTTTCCTACCTATAAAATCTTCCTACCAGAATTAACTGTGCATGGGCACAACAAGGATTTCTCAAGTCCACACAGCCTATAATTTTCTCCTACCAGACCGATATAAAAAGTTAGAATCTTGTATCAATGACTCTGCGTCATTTAGAGTTTATTGTTGTTGTCTTCACTGAGAAAATATTTCCTAATCAAATATAGTTGCATTATTGATGATGGAATCCTAGCCATTCTATTGGTCAGTTCTTTTGTTGATATGGGTATGGATCAAGTGGACGGAATAGACAGATGGGGACAAAAGGAAACATTATTTCTCTGAGGCCCGACACCAATTCACCCGAGGACCAGTAACAGTCCCCGGCCCAGTGGTTGGGGACCACTGCTCTAGACCCAAGGCTGCTTCCTGAACCACCAAGCCACCACTGACCCAAAACAGAGATACAGAGGAGAAACCAGTCAACAACAGGGGGCAGCACTGACAGACCAGACTGACCAGGACTGAAAAGACATTTTCTGGTCCAAACATGTTGTCGTCCTCACCCTGTCTTTTCTGTATCGCTGTAACGCTGAATGCCACATATTGCCAGGGGACTTAGTTTTGGTTGCTGAGCACTATTCTTATCTTGTCTCCAAGAGCAACTGTGAGCAATCGTGCATCTCCACCACTGGTGTCTTCTTCTTCCTTCTTGTCTTCATTTACATTCCTTTCCAATCCATTTGTCAGACGCTTTTATCCAAAGCAGTTCCAACTACAACTACCTGTCCTAAAATATCGAAAAAATTCATTTAACGATACCATATTTGGTATTGGCCGACTGATACCTGATATTAGCATATTGTGTTATGGAATTATCCTTTGATTATGAAGCAGATGACACAACACCAAGGTTTGACCAAATGATGTTTTTTTCCCAAATGAAGTTTGGGGGATAAACGGCTGTATATAACAGTAAATGTCACTAGGTGGCAGCAATGCAGCCCATTTAAGTTGCCTCATTAATAATAATGGCATATTGGACATCAGCAAAAAGACAATGTTGGACGTCCCTTATTAAAGTCTCAAACATTTCATATGGGGAAAAATATTATTAACACCAGTGATTCTCTACTTTTGAGACACAGACCCATTTCCTTTGGACCACATCTCTGTGACTGAGTCATTAAATAATAAAATAGAATAAAAACATTTAATTCTTTTAATTACAGTTGTTTTTGCCAGAACAAATAACTGAAGTGTTACTGAATGTTGTATTAAATAAAGTTGAATTTATTTTCCACAGCTTGTCATGAAGACCAGTTTATACAATTAACAGAAGAGAGAAGAACCGACCAAGAATTCATCAAATATCAAGAAAAAAAGTTTGATTTTTTGTATTTATTTTAAGAAAAGATTAAAAGTAAAAATCAGAGCCAGTTATAGTCTTTAATTGGGTTTTTAATTTCTACAATTTTTTTCATCTCGACCATGCAAGCACACGCACACACACCCCTGATCCGTGTCTCCTTTATGACTCTACCCACGCACACAGAGGAGAAGATATCACGTGTGCCACTCAGACGTTCCCGAATCATTATCTGACCCCCCCCCCCCCGAGAGGGTGGGTGGATTACACACACGCATGCACACACACATGCACACACGTACGTATACACACACATACACACACACACTTCGTAGACAACAGGCGTGGGAGGAGGAAGAGAATCACGCGGCAGGTTAGTGCGTGTGTAATAAGGAAAAGTACAAACTCTATTTGTTCTAATTTGCTTCTCTTTATGGAAATAAATCCGCGCCGCCCTCTGCTGGTGTTGGATGTTGGTGCGTAAGTTTGACCCAAATTAAACTCAGCATAAAGCAGCAGAGTTTTACAGTTAATTATAATCCTCCAGTCTCTTCCTGTAGAAGAACAGAGACGCTGCAAATCAATGGTTCTCAACTGTGAGATTGCGACCCAAAAGTTGGTCATGGACCCGTATTAGCTTCTATTGAACAAACTGAAGAATTACTGAAGTGTTACTTTACCAAACGGTGACCTGACAAGACAACTGGATCGTTTTTATTGTTATGTCAAAGTTTCAGAATCTGAACTAAATCTGAAATCTTTCAGGAACCGAACTAAATCTGAACGTTGGAGCAGTTTGTCCAGTGGTTGTTTCGTCTTTTGTGATTTTTTCCTTTTTTTCAGTGACGTTTGTGCGTCCTGACATTGAACCCAGGTGTGATGGTTGACAGTGGAGTTGTGTGTCTGTGTCCTCACCCTGCGCTCTCTGTCCCGGCTCTTGTAGAACAGAGTGATGTAATTCAGGTCCGACATCTCTGACTCCGTCTGTCGTGCCTCGATGAGTCGCCCGATGTAGCGGTTAACTCGCGTCCCCGGGGACTGCTGCACCGCAGGTGCCGAGAAGGAGGTTCGGTTCTTGAACTTCTCCGAGGCCGTCCTCAGGGCCCGCCGCTGTCAAGGCAGCAGAAAAAGTCAGTCCACACAGAGTCTCTCAGTGTCTGCTTCATGTCTGGAAGTCAACACAGACATGTTTGAGAAGATAAAAAAAATCTACAGGTTTATTTCACTAAAAACAACTAAAAAGAATTTGTTTATAATCTACTGGAGATGTTTCTGTGATCTGATCGATCTGATCGATCTGATCGATCTGCTGCTCACACTGAACGAGTGAATCCAAGGGAAGATCAGTTCACAGCTCATGTTCTCACACTGCACCATCTCATGGTCAGCTGTGATTGGACTGATCACACTGTGATGTGTTGTTGTTGAGGTTGTTGTTATTGTTGTATTTGTTGTTGTTTTTTGTTGTTGCAGTTGTGTTAATTGTTGTTATTGTTGTTGTTGTGTTTGTTGTAGTGTTTGTTGTTGCGGTTGTATTAATTGTTGGTATTGATGTGTTTGTTATTGTTGTATTTGTTGTTGAAGTTGTATTAATTGTTGGTATTGTTGTTGTTGTTGTGTTGTTGTGTTTGTTATGTTGGTTGTTGTTTTTGTTGTTGTGTTTGCTGTTGCGGTTGTATTAATTGTTGTTATTGTTGTTGTTGTGTTTGTTCTGTTGTTTGTTGTTGTCATTGTTGTTGTTGTTGGGTTAGTTGTTTTTATAAAAAATTATAATGAAAAATAAAACAATAAACATATTTTTTAGGTAAATTCACAATTTCCCAGAAGAAGAATAGACTTTTTTTTGTAAAGACAACCAGCAGTTAGATATGTGTATTTCACATTTTAACATTTAAGATTTTAAATCTATCAGTTGCAAATCCAGCCATAAACTGAATAAAGTGCAATTTATGTTATATCCAGATAATACGGTAGGTAAAAACAACAAACCAAAAAAAGAAAAAAAAATCCAACAACCCTGAGGCTGAACTTTAAATAATAAAACAATATCAATAAATAATGAACCAGTTTGATTACATTCTCATAATGAAACCTAATTAAACCTAAATATTTGACCTGAATCTGATTTCAAACATGTTCTAAATGAGTTCTCGTCAAACTGACGTCTGGAGGCAAATCTTAGCAGCTGGGAATAAATGAGATGACGCTGAGTTTGTTAAAGTCCTGGACTGATGAGCCACAGGAAATAATCAGGTTTCAGTTTTGTTCAGATTCTGCTGAGCAGCCGCAGCATTTTTATCCATTTGATCCAAATTCTCCAAAAGTCTGTGAGAATCTGGAGTAAAATTCCCAGTTTCCAGTTTCCTTCTAAGTGGAGTTATTTTAGTCAGTCATCTCTGGACCATCTCGTCTGACTCTCCAAGCCTTGGAGGCTCCGACTCTGTGCAACATCAGCTTCATTACAGACCTTTGTTTTTTTCCACCACTGACATCTGAGAGCTGCTGTGAGTCCGTGTTGTGTTTAAGAGTCCCTGTAAACCAATGAGAACCCACCTGACCCGGGTCCAGAGAGCAGATGTACTGCAGCCTTGATGAATGTTTTTAATTACACCTGCATCTTCGAACGAAAAAGGCCTGTGGCTCAGCAACTCAGCCGGTCAGAGAGTGGGAGCCAGCGCTGGTATGTGTCGAGGGTTCACCTCAGTTCATAAACTGTATTTGTCTGTTTGTGTCTGCGTGTGATTGGGCGGCGTGAGAATGTCCTGATCCAAGGACAGAGGACAGGACACAGGAGGAGGAAGGACGATGAGAGGACGAGGTGATAAATCACCCGTCACTTCAACAATTAAACAGTGACCTGCAGATACATCTCTATTGATGTCACTGAGGGGAAATACTTCTCCACAGGTTCTTTAGGGAGTAGAGGGAGGACCAGGCCCGAGATACACAACGTCCTCTGTCTCTGTGACTGAGGAGGACAGATAGAAAAGGACAGAACAATGAAGATGAAGATTCTCTGTCACGGATAAAAGACTGAACTGAACTCTGAACATTTCTAAGAAAACCTCATGTCCAGTTGTCTTTCTAAACTCTCTTAACCATAAAGACATGTTTGACGTCCAACCATTTCATATATAAAAGACAATCCTACAACATATTCGTCCACTCCACTCGCCAACTAGTTCCACCTGAATGTGGTCGGTCCCCAGGCCATAACTCAGCTGTATCAGATCACATGATTGGGAGGATTAGAACTCCTGTGGTATCTGTGACAGTCGGACTCAGTGGAGGAGAAGAGGAGAAGGAGCAGGAGGAGGAGCGGGAGGAGGTTCAGCGAAGGAGCCACAACACTGACCTGAGGACACCAACCAGCTGAGGCTCCGACGCCCCCTGTGTCACCGCGCTGCATCACACGGAGGTGAAAATGACTGGACTCACAGAGTGGACAGTGTTCAGTCAACACACACACACACACACACACACACACACACACACACACACACACACACACACACACACACACACACACACACACACACACACACACACACACACACACACACAGGGTGGAAGCTTAAACGCTGAGGCTTTACATCAGGAGTCCAACATGAGATCAACTCCAGGGGCTTAATGTCCATCATGTCATGGTTCTGTCCTGCTGCGTGAGCACAGATTAAATATTCATCTTGGATTTCCCTCCATCACAGACAGGAAAAAACAAACCATTAAAGGGATTTCCCTTCGACCTTTGAACTCAAAAGACAAAATAAGACTCACACGAACCGTTACCAACTGTAACAAAGCTGAGGATAAACTCTGGTTGAACCTCCACGGGTGAATTCCCTGCACTGACTCGGAACACGCTGCCCGGGACATCGGCCGTGGACCGCAGGTGGGAAAAGAACCTCAGATATTTTTATGGTCTGTGACTCATGAACTGAAGTCCACAGAGAAGATCTGACACCAGTTCAAAACACACTCCCACCGAGGCTCCGTCTTCCAACGACCGCAGCCCAGCCCAGGAGACATCTGGACATTAGTCAGAAAACAACCCCAAAATTTTACAGTAGGAGGCGCTCTAACAACCAGAACCTCAGTCTACTATTACAGCATATTGCAACCCTGATTAAGTCCATGTTTATCTCCTTAGAAGTAAATACATTTAATCAATTTCTTTGTCGATTTCTCCATTAAAAAAAATCATCAAGCTGACCAAATTGAACCTCAAAGCGAGACAATTTTGGCCCACGGGCCTTATGTTTGACACCCCTGAGTTAACTTGAGGATGAGGTCTCTCAATGGTTTTTAACTTTTTACACTAAAAATAAAAATGAACAAACCAGATCAGATCAACACCAATGGTCCGGCTCGCCCTGTAACTCCTGCCTTTCTTTTGTCTGTTTTCTTTCTATGGCGCCCCCTAGTGGAGGAGGAATCATCTTCTGAAATGTAGTAATGGAGATTGAGGCGACAGGCACTCACCTTGTCGTCGTCCTCACACGTCATGACGTTGGAGAAGGGGATTTCGGCCTTGAACATCTTCCTGCAGTGCATGAGCTGCACCAGCAGGTAGCAGACCGTCTTGAACTTCATCCTCTTGGCAGGTTTGATGTCGGACAGAATCAGACCTGGAAAGATCTGAGAAGATAAAAAGATCAGACGGGAGAACCAGGGGAACTACAAACTCAGGGAGTTCTTCCAGAATATCCCTGGTTCATCAGGTTTGTCTCTAAGTTTTAATAACATCACAGAGGGACAGAATTTTTCAGGACAGACACTTTCCGCAGCAGTGAGCAGGCCTGCTTCTGAAACAGGGAGCAGAGAGCCGTGGGTTCAATTCCCAGAGGACCCACCACCTTGATAATGTTGATCCTCCTCTGTGAGTCACGTTGAATTAATGCATCAAAATATAGTTGGACAAATGTCCAATTTGTCCTTCCCTTTAAAAGTGTGAAAAACACAATATTTTGTCTTAAAATTTCCACTCAATTCCTAAAGGAAACTGAGGTGTTAGTACAGTTCTGTCAATCTGTGTCTCTACAATTTTGGAATTCAGTCCAAAGAGGGCGGCTCCATGAGCCAGATTTGGGCCACGTGCCAACCGTTGATAATCACTGCTGTAAGGATTTGTTTGCTAAGTGAATTAAAGTAAAATTTGTTAAAAGTGAAAAGTTCAGTTTTTATCATTAAGGAATTTCAGTTATAAACGACTCCAGGATCCATTATTCTGTGGGTTTAAGCCTATAATCCCTGCAGAACGTCACAGATTATTAGGTCTGTGTGTTTGCACGCTGAGCTCTGACACATGTGAGGCTGCTGGGAGATAACGACAGCGGCCATGTGTTCCTCAGCTCCACGCAGAAAATGTCTGTGTCTGTTCATCGCAGCATCCTCTGCTGACAGATGTGTCTCCTCTCAGCTGTGGCGGCAGCAGCAGCAGCAGCGTGGAGTGAGACAAATGATGAAAGACCAAAATAGAAAACAAAAGTTCCACCTTGCGTCTGTGCGAGGGCACGATGAAAAAAGTCTCGATGTGATGTTTCTGCAGGAAGGCGTGTCTCTCGTGTCCAAAGCCCGGCTCCACCTCGTAGTCTCCGTTCAGACACTCCAGGGTCGTCCTTGTGATGTGCACCTTGCTGTGAGCAGGAGCAGAGGGTGGAGGACAAAGAGGAGAGTAATTGATGAAGAACGGGCGCCGAGGTCTCAAATCATTAAGTCCTTCATTATATTTATCGGCCTCGCAGCACAAAAATGTTTCAAGCTAACGACTCATTTAATCTTTGAGCCAAAGTCCTAAAATCATAATGACTTTGGTGTCAGCGAGTCAGGGACGTGACCTCATTTCTCTGCTCTTTATATGCAAACGAAGGAAGATTAGTTTCTATTTTAATGAATAATTACCTACATTATTTACAATGAGCGGCTCCGTCACGTATATAAACTGTTCCTGTTCCAATTTTTGATCAACTCTTTTAAAATGTCAAAAAGGAAATCAAAGTTTACAAGTTCATCCATGTGACCTCAGGTGGCGCTATACTGGGATTTGATGCAGTTGTTACAATGTCCCATTAGGGGAAGATTTTTGTCTTTCATAAAAGAAAAGAAAAATCTACGAAAAAAAAGAAAAAGCCCTTATTCAGTCCAAAAGTCATGATGTAAACTCAAACATGACCAGTGTTGGGACTAACGCGTTACTTGCTGTTATGTAACTAACCCATTTTTCTCGGTAACTAATAACGTAACGCGTTACTTTTCCCATTCAGTAACGTCGTTATTGTTACTTTGTTGTAAAGGGTTTCATTACTCGTTACTATCTGTGGTCCAAATGGTTGACATAGGTTAACATTTCAGGCTAAGCCAATCAGAAAGAGACCTGGGCGGGTCTTCTTGCCTTATAGGGAAATAAACACACACACGACGTGGCACAGCAGGACACACCCGGAAGCAAGACGACGGCAAGTGGCCGTGGCAAGAGGTTACAATGAAGATGTCTGTCAAAATGTCTAAACATCTATTTTGATTTTATTGTTCCACTACATTTCATTATGATTGTTGCTACAGAACACAACACTAAATTCTTTTATTGTGTTTTTTAAAGTAAAGTAACTAGTTATTAGTTACTTTTACGATGTAATTAGTAACGTAACTAGTTACTTTTTCAGAGCAGTAACTAGTAAAGTAATACGTTACTTTTATTAAAGTAACTTGCCCAACATGACTCAGTTTTGTCTCACGATAACTTTTTACCAATATTGTCCAAACAATATTAATTAACATTAATAGAAAAATTACCATGATAAATACCATGTAACATAATTAATCTAATATCTAGCCAATAATATTGCGTGTATTGATTTTCATAAAAACCTAAACATTGCCGATAGAAATCAGTGAATTTTCCCACTCGTCCAGCTCTAGTTTTATTCTGAATTTTAAGCCGATAATATCACATGACAAATTTTCAAGGAAACACACTGTGTCTCTACTGCAGTTGTACTGTAGAGTACTACTGTGTACTGTACCACAGGGTACTGACCCGGGCAGCCCTCCGGCCTCCATCACGTTGGCCAGCGTGACGTCATTCGACCAGACGTCGTACTGCCATTTCCTGAGGCCCAGAACGCCGCACAGCACGCGTCCTGTGTGGAGACCCACCCGCATGTTGAGATCCACCTCCGTGGCCTCCACCACCGAGCTGCAGGCAGAAGAAACCACAGCATCAAGTACTTTACTGTACTACATACAACATATCACCATAAAAACCTGACACTTATAGGAAAAGGAAGTTAATTAATCTGATTCATTTTGGATCTTTAGATGTTACTGAGGTTGAGTCCCGTTCACTCAACCCGAGTAAATCACCACACAACTCTTCTGGACACCTGCAGGAAGAGGAGGAGAAGGAGAGCGATGAGTGTGAACGGCTGCACCTGTCCTCAGAGATAAAGGAGTCCTACAGCGAGGTCTGTCCACTCAGACGGAGCAGCAGGAGAGGAGGTGTCAGAGGAGCGCACGCAAGGACACGACTAAGAGGAGCTGCTGCTGCTGCTGCTGCTGCTGCTGGTCACTGAGGAAAGGAAATAAACTCAATTTGCACCTTAGGTGATTGTCTTTCACCACTGGAGGACCCTAAAAGACAGGGCAAAGAATTGGACCAGGACGACATGGCCTTTAAACAGAAGGAACAGAAAGTCTGAGCAGCCGCAGAGGCCAAGGCTTCAGGAAAAGGACCTTTAGGGGGCGCTGGAATAAGTAAAAAACCTGGCAGAAGTAAAGTGTGGCTTTTGACCCTTTGCCCTGAGCATCGTTTGGGTTTTTTTTACAGGCTTCACTGTAAATGAGCAAAAATATGGCAGAACAAAGAGGAGAACATGGAGGAGAGCTAACCAGACTAGACACAGGTGATGGCAATTAGGAACATGTGTGAGCAATCAACCCAGACACCAGGGGGGGGCGCCAGACAAAGACGAGGACACATGACACATGAGAACGCTTCACAGGAAACTACAGGAACGTCTGACCCGGCTGTGTCACCGGGCCAAGAACCTGATGAAGACTTCAGGTCCAAAAAACTGAAGAGCAGTATTTCCTCCCTGCGTTAATTTTTTTTTCTGATCTTGTAAAATCTTTGGTGGATCTCTGATAGCTTTGTTGACCAGACATTGTCTCCTTGTCTGTCCTCCACTCTCTCCTTCTTTTCTCTCTTCTTCATGGCCAAATATTTGTCTTATATTTCCATTCTCCACTCCCATCATCTCCAACCCACTGACCTCTTCACCAACACAACCTCCTCATGGACCGTGGGACTCCACAGGTGCCATGAACCACCGTTTGAAAGTCAGAGTGTGGATTTGTGACTCACGCAATGGTGTCAATCATGTCCAGGCCCATCTCTACACAGCAGTGGGCGTGGTCAGCCTTGGGCTGGGTCAGACCGGACACGCAGTAGTAACAGTCGCCCAGGATCTTTATCCTCCTGCAGTGGTTCTCCTGCAGGAACACAGAGGAGGACGAGGAGGAGGAGGAGGAGGAGGAGTAGGAGGAGGAGGAGGAGAAAGGAAGGGAGACATGGTAGAATTTGAAGAAGCAGGACTGACTGGTTTCCAGGACAGAACATGATGACATACGGTGATTGTTGACGGACTTTGAACGCATCGCCTGGTTGAAACACCTGAGTATTTTCTCACAGTAAAATCATTGGACCTGTGTTCACTGTGCGTCCAGTCAGGATGTCTCACACTGTAGTCTAGGTTAACCCTGTTATATGACTGCTTTAAGTGTGTGTGTGTGTGTGTGTGTGTGTGTGTGTGTGTGTGTGTGTGTGTGTGTTTGTAGTCCAGTCCAGTTCGACTCTAATTGATCCGAGTCTCTGGAAGTGGAAATCCCACCCACACGTTCCCAGGAAGATCAACCATTTTTCACAGTGAACGTTCTGCCTACAGTTCACAAACACAAACAGAGGAACCAGTGGAGACACAGATGTTCTTCAAATATTACCAGGCCCATTCTAGTATTGGTTGAAATCAGAATTAAGTGGATTAATATGGTCACCGTGGTAACATACTGGTCAAGTTTCCTCCTCCTCCATCACAACATCAGCATCAAGTTCACATTTCGATACGTGAACGTTCAAAAGTAGTAACTGTGAAATCCAGACACACGTGGAGTTTCCACCTGACAGTGAATCACAGAACCAGAGCGGAGAAGCTACGAAGATGAGCCTGAAGGCATCCTCCCAGTGACAAACACATGTGCACGAAGCAACGTGCACAGGTTCACCTCCCACCACACCCCCGAGAGGAGAGGAGACGAGAGGAGTAAGGAGATGAAAAAAGAGGAGAAGTGAAAATAGAAGAGGAGAGGAGAGAGCAGAGGAAACATAGGAGAGGAGGAGAGAGGAGAGGAAAGGAGAAAAGAGGAGGAATGGGAAAGAAGAGGTGTGAGAGGGGAGAGGGAGAGGAAGAGGGGAGGAGAGGAAAGTCGAAAAGAAGAGTGGAGAGAGGAGAGGAAAGAGATGAGAAATTAGAGGAAGAGGAAAAGAGAGGAGTCAGGAGGAGAGGAGAGAATAAAGGAAAGAGAAGAGGAGAAATGACTAAATGAGATGAGAGCAGAGAAAACATAGGAGAGGAGAAAAGAGAGGAGAGGAGGAATGGGAAAGAGGAGGTGTGAAGAGTAGAGAGAGGAGAGCAGAGGAGATAGAGGAGAGGAGGACAGAGCAGAGAAGAGAGGAAAGGAGGGGAGAGGAAAAGAGAGGAGAGCAGAGGAGAGGAGAGAGGGAGAGGAAGAGGGGATGAGAGGAAAGGAAGAGAGAGGAGAGGAAAGAAGGTGAGAAATTAGTGGAAGAGAACAGAGGAGAAGAGAGGAGTCAGGAGGAGAGGAGAGGATAAAGGAGAGAGGAGAGAAGAGGAGAAAAGAGAGAGGAGAGGAGTCCTCTCTGCTCTGGTTTTCTGCTCACGGGAGCAGAAAGATTCAGGCGTGGGAGGATATGAGAATTCAGAACGTGGATGATTATCCCAGCTCTGGGAGGAAGAGAGGGGTGTGTGTGTGTGTGTGTGTGTGTGTGTGTGTGTGTGAGGCGAGGAAGGAAGAGACATGAGAGAAATTATCAGCTGACAGTGAACCATGTTTCAGGAGGAAACTATCTGTGTTTCCTGTTGTAGATACGTGGAGAAACCAGACCAATGACTGGGAACACGTTGGTTAATTGAGGCTAAACTGTGAGTCCCCAGTGAGGCCTAAACGGCGGCGCTGCAGGAGTCGGGAGGTTATGGTCGGGGCAGGAAGGTGTCTGTTATAGTTAAGTTCAGGTTAGGCCTGTGGGGAATAAATGTGTTACAGCAGCAGCAGCAGCAGCAGTGACAGAGTTTGGTTTAAAGTGATTTTTTTTCCCACCTTCATGAGGACGACAGGGTATAAATCTCAATTAAGACGCAGCTGCAGCATTAGAACACTGAACTGAGACTTCTGGTCTACACATTAGGGACGTCCCATAACCCTGGTCCACCAGTTTTCTTGGTCTCATATCAGCACAGTATGTAAAAATTCTCCAACAATGAAACAGCGATATCGTAACGGTCCTTGGTTTAACCCAAGTATTTGTGTTCACAAAAATTATTTTTCAGGATAAACGGCTTAATATGAAAGCTAAAGTCACTAGATGGCAGCATTGCAGCTCATTTAATTAGGCTCATACAGTGATTTGTAAAGATCACATTAGAATTGATATTATAATATACCAATATTGAACAATATTTGATTTGGAATATATCTGTCTTATTAACTGATTACTAATTGATGTCAAATCCTCCACACTGAGACCCAGTCAAGTTCCTCCACCTTCAGATCAGGGCTGACGGAGGTCTTCACTCACTGAGACAAATCCATCTGAAAGACTTTAAACGTTCTCTCTCTTTGTCACGGCTAAATATAGTCTGTTAGTGGCAGAATCTGATCCTCCCTGACCTGACGCGTGTGTGTGTGAGAGTGTGTGTGTGTGAGAGAGTGTGTGTGAGAGAGAGAGTGTGTGTGTGTAGGCGGTGTCAGTTCTGCTGTACCGTCTGCTGGTAGAATGGATAAAACGATGTTACTAAAAATAACACAGGTAAACAAGCAGGAATGTGTGTGTGAATGTGTGTGTGTGTTTGTTTCGGAGAGTGAGTGTGTGAGTGTGTGTGTGTGTGTGTGTGTGTGTGTGTGTACTTATTTTTGCTACTTCATTTACAACCTGTTCCTGTTTACACACTGACATTTTCAGGATCACTGGTTCTCATGGAGACCAAAGTCTGAGCTAATGAGGCGGAGTCTCAGAGACTCAGAGACTCAGAGACTTTCACCTGAAAACGAACCTCCACCCTCTCTGACTCCAACACCAACACCAACCTGTTCAGTTTTACCAACAATAACATAATAACCATGATCTGAAACCTTAATCCTAACTAATCCCAACATGATCCCATAACAAACTCCAGACCAGAACTGATCCTAAAACCCCAACAAACCAAAACACTGATACTAACCATAACCAGGCTTTAAACCAACCCTTTTTTAAAGTCCCTTAACTAGTCCTAAGGTTCAGGACTTGAACTTTACTCCTTCCCATCACTAATTCACCCTCTAACCTTTCCTTACACAACCTCCAACCTAATGTCACCAATCCTAAAGTTATCCAACCCAACTCTCTTCCCTATCTTTATCTAACCTAAACTACCAGTTTCCCTAAACCTAAACCTATCATCTAACCTGGTGGGGGTCAAACTTCTGGCTCCCGGCCCAAATGTGGTTCGAAATCCGACTGATGATAAAGAAAATCAACTAAAATGTACAAAAATAAACCAAAACATTTCAAGGAAATTCTGACAAATTTGGTGCCTTTCTCCTCCTAGTGGAAACAATATGAATTGCAATGGATTCACTGTAATGCATGGAATGGAAAGATTAAATTCAGTCTTTTGTGGCCTAGATTAGAAAACCCAGCGGGCCATATTTGGCCCACGAGCCATAGGTTACACCAGTGTGCTGTAATCTAACCCACCAGAGATGAAGGATCAGAATAGATTTACTATTAATGGTGTCAATGAAGGTTCTATTAAGTTCTATGAAGATACGGGGGTTGAGTCTGGAACGTTGGACCTTTAGAGCATCAATCACTAAATTAATCTCACGAAACAGAAAAAAAAACATGGAAAAAAAAATTCCTTCACCATCCTGTTCTCCCTGTGAGAAAAATCCACCCCACGTCCACCTCCAAACCCCCGCCCACCCTCAACACCATCCTCCTCTCGACCTTCATCGTCTCCTCCTCCTCCTCCTCTCCCTCCACGTCAGTCAGCTCGTCTCCATCTCTCCCTCCCTCCTGTTTCAGTCTTGGATCGATACCGGGCCGTGACATAATAAATGAGCTGCAGCCAGGACTAAATAATACATGCACTTGTCTTGGAGGCTTTTTGTCCTGTGTTCTGTGGAGGAGCTGCAGACTCAAAGTGAAGCTCGCCAACTGTGCGCGGTCCCTAACGGCTGGGAGTGACCTCTCTGTGACACCATTTCATAACAGGAGACAATTTTTTCTCCACCAACTGAATGTATCACCATCTGAACAGTGGGTGGGTGAGGCTCAAACTTAGGGTCTCGGCTCGGATGCTGCTCAGCTTTCGTTCAATACTGTGAGCTGAGCCACTGAGTCCAACAAGATGAAATTTAGATTTTTTCTGCAACTGATATTCAGAGATTTCATGATTTCATCTGCCCAACAAAAAAAACTCAAGGAGACAGAAGATGGAAACTGCTGCTGAATGTCCATGAAATTTAAGTCAGCTGACAAATATCATCAGCAGACTTATATTAGTGTCCTGCAGTAATATCTGTAAACATCATCACTGGCTTCTCAGCACTTTAGTTCAGTTTGTCCTACAAAAAAAAAATTTGGAGGGAAAAACAGCTGTATATGAACGTGAAGTCACTAGATGGCAGCACTACAACTCAAAATGTGCGCAAAATGCTGGTGCCTGTAACTCATACAGTGGAATTTACAGACAAATGAATAAACATGGCACTGAGGAGTGATTCAATTCCACCTGGAGGGGGCGGTGAAGGAGCATTAGAAGAACTAATTGATTTTAACACGTAACCACAGAGAGCAGGCGCCTCTTTACATCACTGCCGCTCAGGAGATGGAAATGTGAACCTGCTGAACATTTCAAACTCTCTGGGTTGTTTGTTTATTAGTGGAGCAGACGCAGCAGGTTGATGTGTTTACAGGAGAAAATAAATAAAAAATGTCCTGCTCACAGTCCAGCAGTATTTACAGAAGCAGGAAGGAGGAAGGGAGGAAGGGAGGGAGGGAGCGGGTGAGTCAGAGGGGAGTGAAAACATATTCCTTGTTTCCTTGAACTCAGTTTGAAGAGTGTGTATTGACTTCCTCAGGTGAAACCTTACCGTTGCCAGCTCATCAAACTTCCCGAACAGCTCATTCAGGAGTTTGACCAGTTCCTGCGCCGTGCACTGAGAGGCCAAGCTGGTGAAGCCCACGATGTCTGCAAACAGGATGCTGTCAAAAGAGGAGAAGACGCAGAAGAAGAAAAGAATAAATTCATCTGGTCTTGACAGCCTGGGTTGGTTTTTAGTAAATAAAGACTCGAAAACAGCAGAAACGGCGAGAACCTTTCTGACATGAACAGCCAGAGGGACGGCGACTAATGAAGATCAAAAGTGAAGCGAGCAGCGAGAGCCTAATTCAATCAGCGATAAGTAAAAGCATCTTTTAAGCCAAGCGTTACATCAATTACAGTGGAGAATTGCTCGCTGCGGGCCGGTCGCCGTGGCAGCGTCGAGGTGTTGAAAGATACTTATCTCCTCATTCCTCCGCTGAGGGGCAGGACGACTGGCAGGAAAACAAGGTGTTATGAATCTTATTGACTCCAGAGGGAGAGCGTTTGACTTTCCTACGACGTACGGAGAAGATCCAACATCCATCTGGATCAGTACCAGAACCAGGCTGTGGTTCATTTGATACTTGGCCCCAGAGAAGAAAGAATCACAGTGTCTTCATCGTAAATCAAAGTTGAATTACTGTTTGATTGACATTGGTCTTTACCAGACCTCGGGTTAGGGTTTGGAGGACTGAGCAGCACGGACGTATCTGGGCCACGGGCCATAGTTTGACCAGTCTTCAATTCTGAAAGTCTGTGCAGAGTAGAAGAGTTTCATGACAAGGTTGGAGCTGAGGTTTAGTTTAGTTGGTTGGAGGACAGTGAAAATTAGATGATTTGACCTTTTCAGCTTTAACCTAAAGGATCTGGTACTGATTCCTCCATCTGGATCAGTACCAGAATCAGTAGCAGGATCAGTGCCAGTACCAGGCTGTGGTTCCACATGGTGATAAAAGAAGAAGAATAAAAAAAAAAACAATGTTTTGTTATGAAAAATAATAATTTCACCTCTTTGACAAACCTCAGCTGCTTTTCAAAATAAAAGTATTTTGAGCCTTCACTTTCCCCAGAGAAAGTCAGACTCAGTAGTTTTTTTATTGGGTCCAATAACTAAGCTTTAACATTAGGACCACTGTTGGGACTAACGCGTTACTTGTAACGCTGTCTCGTAACGAAACTACTTTTCTTAGTAACTAATAGCGTAACGCGTTACTTTTTCGATTCAGTAACACCGTTATTGTTACTGTGGTGTTAAACTGTCTGGAAAAGTTGAAATCAGCCTTTTTGCGATTTTAGCTCATTTGTTTTGTAAAATATATTTGGGATAAAACAAACTGTCACCAATCTGTCAATAAATATTCAGTTTGACCTGAGACTTTGTCTCTCTGTGAATTTGTGTTTTACATCCCTGATGTAGACGATGTCTTTCCTCCTGATATTCCCACTGTCATGACCATGTCTCCTGCAGACACGTCAACCGTCCTAAAGACTCTGCTCTGAATCCTTCACTTAAGTCATCGGCGTGTCTCTGAGCAGACAGGAAGTGGGAGAGTCTTCACAACTTGGCAGTGGAGCAGAGTTTGGATCAACGCCTCGCGATGAAGCTCATCTTCTGCATCGTGACTGTGATGTTGTGGATCTGTTGTGTTCAGCAGACAGAGCAACTATCACCACTGCAGTTTTACTAAAAGACTCGTGTGTGATTTGTCTCGGAACGTAACCACGCCGTAGGTCGTGATGTAAAGGAGTGGTGGAGCGAGGGGGGAGGGAGCACAGGAGAGAGCAGAGGGGAGTGAGAGGTGGTGAGAGAGGAGGAGGGAAGGAGTGACCTGATTCAGCAATTTAGAGGCCAATCAAATCTGCAGGATCTTTTTTCTTGACTTTTTTTGGACATTTGGACATTTTCTTTTTTAGTTTCATTTGAACGTCTCTAAACTCTTCTCCTCCACCCTGGATTCCAGCTCCTTCACTCCTTCTCCTTCAGGTTTTTAAAGTTTCTTTGTTTCCTTTTCTTTTCTGTTTTGTTCAAAACCACTAAGAAGTTGGTCTCATGTTGGTGCAGCAGCAGCAGAGAGATGTTTGGCCGATGGCCAGGGCGGCGGAGCGGAGACACGAGATGGAGCTGGGGAACAGCCTCTCCACCCACGCTCAGCCGAGCTGTGGGAAAGAGTGGGAGCTCATCAGACAGACAGACAGAGAGGGAGAGACGGGGGAGAGAGAGAGGGTGGAGGACGGTCTCTTGACAGGAGTGCTGTTGACATGTTACCTGGTCCTCCACAACCACTCACAGGAGCAGCTGTAGATCATCGTCTCTCGTTGTCTCTCTGTCTCCCCCTCTCTCCCCCTCCCTCTCTCGTCGTCTCTCTTTTTCTCGTTACTAACTCGTTGGAGTGAAACCAGCTCAGCGTCGGGCCACGTTCTCACGCTCTCTAACATCCTCTCTCTCTTCAGTACAAGAGCCTGATGAGTGTCGGCTGTTGAAGCTCGTAATATAATAACATCTTTAATTCAATTTTATAAAATAAATTCTAAAAAAAACCCAACTATTATGTGGATTTTAAAGCAGCAAAATGGAAAAGTCTTCAGTTCTGGACTGATCATTGGCTGAAGGCTACAGGAAATCTAAAACTTCAGCCAGTCCAAAGTCGTCAAAAAAGAAAAGAACGAGACCAGATTAAAAATGTTTCACACCAAGTTTGCCTTAAATATTTAAGTTGATAGATTTATCTGAAAAGTTCTGATTGAAGAGGGTTGAAAAAGACCAAAAAATGTAGGAATGAATTCATCAACATGAACCAAGATGGAGGCAAAAAATTACCAAAATAAAATTAAGAGTATATTTAGCCTAAAAATAGCTTTAAAACAAATTACAAATATATTTTTAACGACAGGAAACAGAAACAATTTAAAGGCAGCAATCACAAAAGACAAAAGAGCTGTGAAACAAGAACTCTCTCCTCTGTCCTTCTCCTCCTTCCTTCTCCTGCTCCTAACCTCCTTCTCCTTTCCTCCGTTGCCTCAGCCTTAGTGTTAAGGTCTGATCTTAATTGCGCTCCTTCTATTCCTGACCTTGACGTCACAGCAGGTGACTCCGGGACCAAAGCTCTGCGGCCCCTCGGCCCTCCACCGTTGTCATGACGCCCCCGTACCTGACATTGTCGTGACGTTGGATGTAGATCTTGTGAAAGATTCTCTCAGGCGGCTTCAGGAAGTCCTCCTTCATCTCCATGGCAACATTCCTGGGCAGTAGACTCATTAGCAGACGCTCCTGAGGAGAAGGAGGCGGTGGACGGAGAGATGAGGAGGTGAAGGAGGAGGAGGACAAGAGAAGGAGTTAGAAGTTTCTACTGGTGGAATGTGAAAAGTAGAAGAAATTCACAGATTTTACTTCACTGATATTTATCTGTGATTCTGAATTTGTTTCCAGAACGACTGCAGCGACAGAGAAGAAGAAAAAGAAGAAGAAGAAGATCAACTCTCAACTCTTCTCCACATCAACCTGCAGGAGGTTTGATTTATTCTGGAAACTAATTCCAGGAAAATAGGAACATTTTTAAACTATTCAAACTAAAATGAAAATGTTTCTATTTCACTGCAAATGGTTGGACTGAGGTCAATGGTCCCTCAAATATGTATATATACATATATACATACATATATACTGTATATACACATACATACATACATATATACATATATACAGTATATATACACATATATACTGTACATATATACAGTATATATACACATATATACATATACACACATATATGTGTGATTTATCTTCATTTACTGCTGAAATTCTTGATCTAAATTCTTCTTGAGATGAGAAATTGTCACCTTGTCTCAATGATCAATGATTCAATGACTTTGGACCCAGATATTAAAGTCATTTTTATGACTTTTTTTACAGATACATTAAATCTAAACTTTGACAGTTTCCTTTTTTCCTTAGAAGACTAATAAAGTGTCTTGGACTTCCTGCGGTTTATTCTTTCAGACCACAGAGCAGAACATCCATTAATCCATTATTGGTTTCAGAGCAGAAGAAACTTTGACCAATGACATAAGGAAGAGGAAAAATGGAAAAGGAAACAGCCAACCACAGCCAACCACAGTCCCTCCAGCCTGAAAACACAACAACTGAATTAATCACCTGTCAAATAGTTTTCCAGTAATTTTTCTCTCCAATCAATTATTCAAGTGTGTTTCCCACAGTGGCCTCCGGGGGTGCTGAACTAAATTTGGTTTGGAACTCCAGACGGATGTCAAATGATTGTGAATGACCATGAATCACAAGGTGGCTGAGAGTAAGAGTGAAGTTCCCCCACAGCTGCTGGGTTCTCCCCCATCCTCCCTCACCTCACCTCCACCCTCCCCCAACAACAGCAGGAGGAGCTGCTACACAGATTGGAAGGCAAGGATTCACACGTTGTGGAAATTGTGACACTTAGAGTGTGAAGGTGTTTGGACTCCTGAACCAGGGGTGTCAAACATCTGGCTCGCAGACCAACACTGAACCACTAGAGTGTTAAGTCCAGCCTACTTACTGTACACCTGTACTTCATGCAATGTTTTATCAAACTTTGTTGGATTAACAATGAGCATTTTCTAAGGACGTCCAATAAAAAGTCCAAACACTTTTACAAGTCAGTTATCAGTCGATACCGACAGCAAAACTGAGACATGGAGTCATCAGATTTTCATTTAGACAAAAATACTGAGATTTTTTGATGAACTTGTATCTTTTTGCATGAAAACAAAGGGGAAAAACACTTAATTTAAATCTAATCTGACTGAGGACCTGAACTGAAATGACTTTGACAAACCTTCCCTGGAGAAAAACACAAAAGCAATGAACACACTGACACCTACAGGTGACTAGACATGAATTAGTTGTTGAACCTCTTGATTTGCAAACCCACTCTCTTTACATTCCGTGTCCGTCCGCCTGCAGCCACGGAACGTCTCCGTTATTCCAGTCCAGTTTGGGAGTTCATAAAAATGTCACAACACCTTTGAAGAGTCATGAACACCGGCTTTATCTTTGTATCTTGTCCTCGCTTCAAACAAGTCAAGAGGAGACCACTCCAGGTCCGGCTCCTTTCAGATTGCTATTGAACCGAGAAGTCAATTTCCCAAGCGGTCAAACAGCACAGAGTCTAATCTATCAGCGATCAATAGCAGCTATAGATCAAGCTCTGAAAGGACAAAAAAAAAATAAAAGTGAAGCGGAGGCAGAGTGATAAGCAGAAACCTGTTGACGGATAAAATCAAATATCGCAGACTTTTGTTTGGGAGCAGGAACAGGCGGTTTACAGGCTGGTGGACGCCTGCTGACTGATCCAAATCAGGAGGTCTGCATGTGTGTGTGTGTGTGTGTGTGTGTGTGTGTTCTTCCACTCAGATAAACTGTGACCTTTACTGGAGTAAGGAGGCCATGAAAGCAATCTGCTTGTGTAATTACCTGTCAGACGGGAACCTGTTACTGCTGAGGAAAACACAGAATATCAGCAGCTAATCTACAAAGAACAGGTGCCAACCGTGGACGCAGCCACGACTGCGGCGGCGAGGGCGACGGTGGCGTTTCCGCGAAGGTGAGACACACTGCGGTACACACACGGGATAATTAATTAACTGGATGCTGGAGGTGTGTCCTGTGATGAGGGCGTGGCCATCACAGTGTTAAACTGAGCCTGAGTTAAAACACGGGTGGAGGAGGAGGAAGAGGAGGAGGAGGAGGAATGTGCGACACCGGTGCATGTGCCACAGTAATTGTTCTTTCCGTAAATAGCTGCTGTCATAGCTACTCCCTGCCTGTGGGCAGGTTGTTAGAAGACATTGGCACCTGAAGCTTGATAAAAAAAAAAAAGAAAAAGAAAAATCTTTCTCAGGAGACGAGGACGATTTCATGAGCGCAGATAATGCGTGGACGCGTGCGTGTCATGCAGCTGCACGTCTGTGTGTGTGTGCGTGCACGTGTGGGCCTCCGTCGCTCCTCACCTGCTTCTCGTTCTCGTCCTCCAGCCTCAGCCTTTCCTCGATGCAGTTCCGTGCTTGCAGGAAGACTTTCCTCTGGGCGCGCTCGGTGAGAATCCGCACAAAGACCCCCGACAAGTTGACACTGGTGAAGAGCACGGCGTTGGCCACCAGCTGCAGACGGACAAGATGAGACACGTTAATAATGACCAAACTGAGGGTCGCAGCACCATCTGAGTCTCCAGATGAGCTGCTTTAATAAGAGAACCAGAATCACTGTTACATCAACCAACCTCCTTAGCAGCTAAGGAGATTCAGAAAGTGGACTTGTGTCCAGAAGGTTTAAGGTTTGAATCCCCCATATGTCTAGTCCCACTGTAGTAGAATGTAGAGCAGAGGACACATTTTACCGTGTACCACAAGGTCACCAAGGGATCTGGTGGAATCGAACCTGTGACCTTGTGAAGATAAGCCTGCATTGTCAGTGGTTTGAGAACTGGTTCGCCCTCAGTCATATCAAAAACTGCCGTAGTTACCCAAGTCCCTGTCTCTAATAGTTCTATGTCATGTTTTTTTTGTGATTAAGACGCCTGAGAGTCATGGGTTCAATTCCCAAATGAACAAAACCATTTGCATTTTTAAGAGACAGCCAGTAGCAGTAGATGAGACAAGAGTTTCCCATGTGTGTTTTATCATTATTGTCAAAAATATTCTAATAGTAATCAACAGAACTGAGTGCAACAAAAAAAAGGTTTTAATCAAAAACCAATGTAGTCTGGAGTTGACAGTTGAATGTGTGATTCAACTTTCATTGAGTTTAATTGAGTCAAAAGTTATAAGAAATTTCACTTAACAATTATTTATCATAGGACGGAGGTCCAATATTGTGTTGCCGATTTAGATTTTAACCAATTATCCATTCATCCGTGTTTATCTACTTCTCCGGACCAAGGAGGCAACACTCGGAGCAGGGATACCCAGACTTGGGGTTCCCAGGTCAGTCGAGAACTCGCTCTGTCCTGGGTCTTACATCCGGGGGACATTTGTGTGAGACGGAGGAGCAGCGAGCACTACTCTAATACCGTTTTCATATTGGCACTTAATTTGGTATTTGCTGCGACGCGAAACCAGTTTCGCTCCCCGTGAGCGTTCACATTACAAACTAACGCGCATTCGCTCCTCAACTAATGCGCATTAACTAATCCACCTCTAGTCGGGGGTTTCGATACCAAATGAACTGATACGGGTACGGACAGAATCCATGTTGAATAAAACCGGATATTAACAAAATCTCGTTATAGAACCACGTGAACAAATTGAAATTGGACCATGTAAATATGGTTTGACTAGAGTGCATTCACTCCATTATCGTGTGTGAATGCAAAGCGGGTATCGAATGCGCAGCAAATATCGAATTAAACTGAATGTGAATGCAAAGTGAATCAAATTCGGATTAGTTAATACAGGATCGAATCCCGAATTACCTCCTTCAGTATTCGATTCCGCATTAAATGAGAAGACGGTATAACCTTCTTTTGGGGGACAGAGCTCCTCACCCTGTCTCTAAGGGAGCGTCCTGGCCCCCATGGAGAAATCTCATTAATGTTGCTTGTGTTTTTCTGTCATGACCCAAAGCTCAAGCTATTTTTTATTTTATACAAACCACTGAAGAGTATGAGATTAACTACATTGGGATGAAACGCTGCCCTCTCGTGATGTTCACTTTGATACAAACAGATTTATCCCCAAAAGTATTTTTAGGAAACATCACGTGGTTTGTGAACTAGTTCTGGAATAAAAAGTGAGTGGAAACCCTGCATAAATCGATCTTTTCAAAGTTTTATCTTTTTATTACTGTTGTAGAATTTTATAAAAACTCACAAAAGTAAAGGTGACTTTCATAATAATTCTATGCATCACAACTCTGTCAGTCAGGATTAATCCTGAATTTAAAGAAAAGGTTAAGAAATCACACGCCCTGTTCCGTCCTATTCTTCTTGTCCCTGAAGAAAACCACAGATGCTCCATATTTGGACCCCATCGTATATATATCCTGGCTGGATTAGACTCTAAAGGCCGTGATTAATCCATAGGAAGGATTGAGTGACAGGCATCAAGGTCAGCCCATGGATTACAGCCTGTACCGTAGGTGTGACTCCTGCAGCAACAACCGGCTCCAGGGCAGACAAAGTGCTGCATTGATTAAAGATCAGAGGAGCATCGATGCAGTCGGCCACTTCATTTAGAGGTCCAACTGTGGCCCGCGGCCACCGCCGGTCATCAATTTCACAAAAGGCCATAGTTCAAAGGTCAGTGGAAGAAAGAGAAAGCTCTAATCCGGCACAGACAGACAGATGGCGCTCTCTCACAAATGTGACACGCTGAAAAAAAAAAAAAAAAAAAGAAAAAAATGTAATCTATTTTTTTCTAAGATGTTTTTCCCCTTTAAGATCGAAACTAGAGCAGTTCAATTTCATCTGGAACGCCCCCTGCAGTGAAGAAAGGGTGAGTGCATGTGGTGTATTTAAAACACCACAGTGGTGGAGAAAATGTGCTCTGTTTAGCAATGATGATGAAGAAAGAAGCTCCTCTTGTAATTTCTTTAACATAATTATTCCGTCAGCTTGTAATTAGAAAGTAGATTGCTAAATTAAAAGTGATTTGCAGCTCATTAAAGTCGATAAACTTTGGTTTCAATCAGAAGAAAAAGAAAAAAAAATTCCACACGTTGAGTTTGTCTCTTCACTGTAGTCAGTGTTGATGGCGACTGACAGACAATGATCCCAGTGCCTTAAAATATTCATCACCAAGAGGACGTTTCTTCTCAGGGACTTTTGAGAAGGATTCTTCTGTTGTGACATATTTTGTGTTGATGAATTTTTGTGTTTTGGCCCCTCAGCCCATCCTGGGTGAGGATCTCCATTGTCTTTCAGGTTTCCTCCCCCCTTAAGGGCAGTGCACACATATAATGCTTCTAAAGCACATTAAGTCTGCCATGTGCATGCAAAGAGCTCTATAAATAAAAATAAATTGAAAATAAATAGAGCTTTAATAGTTCTACCTTTATTCTAGGGGTGAAATGCCTTGAATTCCTGTTTTTTTTTTTGGGTGGGGGGTCACTTTACACCAGACAATTGTTGAATTTATCAGAAATGACTGAAATGATTTAGAAAACTACAGCTGTTACCATGTAGATCTACAGGACCTGGTAATAACTGGACATGTTTTACTTTATTGAGGCACCAGGTAAAGGTATAACAATTAGCTGTGTTGGTGTAGCATTTAATCTTTTTGTGTTGCAGACTCTTATTCAGCCCCAGTGGTTCCTCAAGACAGAAAACCAAAGTTAAGCTTATGGGTCTGTTTGTGTTGAACTCCCCAAAAAACAAACCAAAAACAGCAGCAGGAAGTCTCTGTGTTCAGTTTCAGCACCGGCGGATGGACAGCTCCCCGTCCGCTTCAATAGAAAAAAGGCTTTTATGTGGGATTCCATTTAAACCAATAACAACAGACTGTCTGTCTGTCTGTCTGTCTGTCTGTCTGTCTGTCTGTCTGTCTGTCTGTCTCGACCCACAGCTAAGACTCTCTAACTCCCTGTGTCTCCGCGGATGTCGGAGGAGTTTAGTCTTTTTTTTTTCATTCTTATTTTCCCCGCCGAGTTCACAGCGCGGAATATCAGTCCAACTCTTCCAGGCTGGAAAAGTTGCTCAAGGGCAGCCGAAACTCAGCGCCGCCACCTGTTGGGGGTGGTGGGTGCGATGTCGAACGCATCACTTACCGGTCTCCAGATCCGCTGCCTCTTCCCCGTGACCGACGTGGCTATGACAATGAAGTGGGACGCAGCCAGCATCACACCGAACAACACGGCCAGCAGGGTCCGCACCGGCAGCAGCACGTAAGCAACGAGTGTGACAAGCATCAGCTGCCACACGCCTTGCTCGGGGGCAGCGGCGTTCAGCGGCTCCGCGGTGCCCAGCGCCAGCGGGAAGGGACAGCAGAGCAGCGCGAAGGTGAAGCTGAAGAGCAGCGCCAGCTTAGCGATCTGCTGCAGCTGCGTCACCTGCAGGTACTTGACGTTGGTGACGATGAAGAGCGACAGGAAGACCACGCAGTGCACCGGGTAGGAGCCCTTGGACAAGGTGAGGCGCGGGCTGGACAGCAGCTCCACCAGGGACAGGGAGGACGCGGCCACGATCAGCACCGCCAGCGCCTTGAGGGTGGCGGTCTGCTCCAGCTTCAGGTTGTAGCTCTGGAACAGCGCCTCCAGCTCCTGGCTGTTGAACTCGTCCTCGCAGGCGATGGCGCCCAGGGGCGCACCGGCCGGACAGTGACCCTTCCGCCGCCGCGTCTTGACTCTTTCGAATGGCATCTCCTCCATGTTCCGGCCATTCATGAAGCGGGGATGGCGCACGACCCGCTCAACTTTTTCGGCGCCTCTCCTTCGCTCGGGAATCGAACCGGCGTCCTCTCACGGTGCATGCGTCCTGGATGCCCGTGGAGATCGACTAGACTTGGACGGAGGTGGAGGAGGAAGGAGAGCAACCACCGCCGAGCGAGGCTCTCTATCCACAGGTTGACGATTGTTGGTGTGTCGTCAGAAAAGTGGCCCGACCAATGTGCAGCACGGCTCCCTCTCTCTTCCTGTCTCTCCTCCCTCCCTCTCTCCCTCTCTCCCTCTCTCCGTCGCCTCTGAGTCCATTCGCTCCAACAAGGATCACGCGTGCGTTTGTTGTTAATCGAAACACCTGAGAAACACAGACAATTAACCACCTGTCGGTCACGTGTCACCTTTATCCGGTTCCTCCAAATAAAGTCATCCATCATAATGGGTGCCGGTTCGAATCCCAGAGGAATGCTTCAATCTGGAGAATTTTTATTGTCAATTTTGGTAAAAATAAAAAATAAAATACCAACAACAACCAAATAAATATTTAGTCGATCTGCATTATTGTGAAAAATTCATGATTCAATATCGATGTTCACACATTTGATTAGAAACAAAGTTTGAAGTTCTCCACTGGCTGGAACTGGTAGATTTCTCTGTAGACTCAGAGGTTGGTCCGAATGATCTGGACTGATCATGATCCACGGAGACATTGTCATCCTACTCCAGGTGGAACACTTGTGTGAACGTACCTAAACGACACGCCCTACACCCGTGCTACAACATGATGCGTTCACGTTCCCCTTGTATCCCCCACCATCTCAATCTGAATCGATTCTTTTTTGTTCATGAATCGATCTATAAATGTGAATCCATTTTTTTTTCCACAGCTCTAATATTCAGACACATGATCTCAGAAAAACAGGATCTGGGAGCAGATTCCTTGGAGTCTTATCCCAGTTTTTATAAAACCCCAAATCTGCGAATACAGGTTCTGAACCACCGTGTGTTTACGCCACTGTGTCCCGAGGTGGCGCTGAAATGAATTTCCACAGCCATGAAGTTCCCAGCTAAAAATAGATCAGCTGCTCCAGTCAATGGTCCAACAGAGAAACTATTCAGTTTGATCTTCTCCTCATGTCTGCCCTCAAAGGTCTGAACATGGAGAAGGAAATATGGATCAAAATGAACAATTAACCCAAACTTTTTATCTCATAACTTAAATGTCCAATGTCCGACATTATTGGAAATCTGTTTTCCATCATCTCCTCTGGTCTTGTCCCTC
>JAFBJS010005616.1:208101-232668 GCA_016785265.1 Paraplagusia blochii
ACCTCCAGCTCTGTCTCCTGTCTTCTGTCCATTCCTAGTGTCTCTAATCCATCCATCATGTCTGGTCTCACCACCGTCCTGTGAACCAAAAATTGACAGAATTTTTCCAGACTTAATAGAACTGGATAAAGGAATCCAAACATGTCGACCACTGATGGATTTCTGGGCCAATCAGCAGTGAGGACTGGTCTGAGATCAGCGATCTGTTTGGAACAAACCATTTCTTCTACAAAAGAAAAGGGAAATCAAATCTTCTGTATCTTCTGTCAGGAGATGTTCAATTATCAGCTTCAACAGTTCCACCTGACACTGCTGTGTCTGTAACTCAACAAAGGTAGGAGATGATGGAGAGACGTCTGATGTTTATGATGTGCAGCGTTGTCTCACCTTCTAAGTCAGAGTGTGAGTTTTCACTTCCAGTTAATTAAAAGACTCTGTCGACGTTTTTCCTCTTTAAGTTACTGTAAATGCAGAAGATCCCTGGAAGTGGAAGAAGTCAGGGACCGACCACATGTTCAAGGTCTAAAAATAACAGGAAATGTGTTTTGAATCTTTATCATCCACCGTGGAACAGGTCTGTGAAGACACTTCACTTTCTCCAGGTGTTAGGACAGAACAGAGTCTGTAAACAGTTCAGTCTCCATTCAACACGTCCCAGTCAAGAAGGACGTCATTCTGGATTCTTATGACCAATGACGACCTTATGACCATTACATCCCAGAATATCACTTCAGATCAAAAATGTGTACATATATATACTGTATATATATATGTATATATATATGTGTGTGTGTATATATATGTATATATATATATACACACATGCATATACAGTATACATTTACATACATATATGGCTTTCTAGCTTTTGTGTCCACAAACATGGACACTGTGGATTTTTTTGGTCTTCTTTATATATGTATATATATGTACATATATAAAAAGTATGTATATATGTATATGGTATGCTGTTCAGGAAATTAATGTTTGAATATATATACACAAACTCTCAATATATATGTGAACGTCTGAATATGTACATGTATATATGTATATATGTATATATGTTTATATATAATATATATATACTTTTTGTATATATATTATATACATAATATACAAAAAGTATATATATTATATATAGTTATATATATAATATATATATACAAAATGACTTTGTGTGTGTATATATATACACATACATATATACATGTACATATTCAAACTTTTATATATGTATACATGTATATACATACATGTATACATACAGAGAGTATATCATGTATCTATATACATATACACGTATATATACAGTATATATGTATATATATGTATATATATATATATATATATATATATGCATACTTCTGTCCTAACACCTGGAGAAAGTGAAGTGTCTTCACAGACCTGTTCCACGGTGGATGATAAAGATTCAAAACACATTTCCTGTTATTTTTAGACCTTGAACATGTGGTTGGGAAATGACTTCTTCCACTTCCAGTGATCATAGTGTACATACATATATATATATATATTATATATATATTATATATATATATACATATATATATAAAATTTCAGTATAAATGTATTCTTCTTTTCATAAATGTATAGGTTTATTCTTTTTTATGTTAGAACCTGTGGATTTATAGTGATGTCATGATCTTTGTCTTCTAAGTTAGAGCTTCATTTTTGTCTCATGAACTTCTCCACCTTCTTATGATAACGACATGACTTTATTTTTCTAAATGTTTGACCATTTTTCCTTAATATTCTCTTCTGTATTCTTCTAAACATCTGACCTGTTTCCATCAGCTGGTTCATCCTCATTTAGAAGCTGATCAGAGACCAGCGATCAGACCCTGTCAGTCAGAGCTGATCTCCTTCTGGATACAATGTGAAGTCACACCGCGTCATAGATGCAGAACCATCCGTCAGTATTGGCCTCCTCGTGTTCCGGTTTTATTAGGACAATTTTAATGCGTCAACCTCAGGCACACGAGCAACTCCGACTGAAGATAAATCTGTTCCAGTGGAATAAACAAATGAATCCACCTTCAGGCTCCTCATCATCTGAGGTGCTGTTCTCAGTGGTGTGAACCACAGTGAGAAGATGGAAAAGCCATCGGGTTGTGGCCCAGTGATGCGTCTGTGCGGCGTCAGAGACCATCCTGATGTTGACTTATTCATGATGACCAGATATAGACCTCCACCTCACATCAGCACCTGCCTGTTTTTAGGGCCTTGTTATATTAAACCACTTCCCTCCAACAGTTCGATCGAAACTGAAGCCAAAAATAACAGGGCTTTTAACCCTGGCCTGAAATAGCTCCACTTAGAGGCTGGAGCTGGAACGCGTCTTTTTAGAGGATAAGTGAAGCTCTTTTAGTGACAGTTGACCCGGGTTTTCTGTCGCACATGCCGGCTTCTCAGATTGCTGGGCTGCGTGGAGACGTCGATGTATCGGCTGGTCAGTGAAGAGCCATTGTGAAGCTCTGTGGTTTCCGTGAAAACAAAGTCTCTGTGTGCACACTCTCAGACGCTCCCTGGTCAATACCCCTCGTCATCCGGCGTTAGTTTTACAATCGATCAGCCCCAGAGTTGAGGTCGCTGCAGCTCCGTGGAGAAATTTGATCTGGAGCTGCAGATTCTCTTCCTTTTCACAGTATAATAACACATTATCAGTCCAGTTTAGAGAGCTAAATATATATATGTATATATAATTTATATTATTTGAGTGAAATCTGATTATATAGAATTTTTATACTCTAACCCGAGATACATTTGAATCTGTTCGAACTTATGAGGACAGTATTTCACTGTAATCACTAGTTTGCACAACTCCAACCACCAAAATCTAAATAACTATAAGTATTTTAAGACGAATGAATGTATTTTTAGTCATTTTTGAGATAAATTTATTTTTTTAATATTCTTCTGGAGCTAATGAGGGCAGTAATTCACTGTGATTACTAGTCTCCAAACCAAAAAATGATTAATTTTCACAACTTAAACCACCAAAATGTACCTAACTAAGTATTTTAAGACTAATGAGTGCATTTTTAGTCATTTTTGAGAAACTTTTATTTTCACGGCAGCACCACTGAGTTGATTTACTGAATTTCAGTAAAAACTTAATTTGTTCCTGCACCCAGAAATAAACCATCAATTGATTAAATTAAATCCTTGCCTTCAACAACTAACACATATAGACAAGATTGATAATAGGAAATGAAATAGAAAAACATTTTTATAAAATGGGTGAATTACCAAAAAACTTTGTATTACAATAAAAATCTTGCAAAATCTTTTTCACTGGTAACTTGTTTTTTGGCAGCTGGTATCTCAGTGCATGACTCTATTAATACTGCAGACCAGTGACGTGCACTGATGTTCATGTCTGGTGAGACACTGACTTCATCACAGTCATATTTACAAATGTATGAACCTCACAGAGCAGCTGATTCAACATTGAATTGGCAACATTTACAGACAAAGTGTTTTATATCAGCATTCTTTCAAAAAGTGATAAAAATTGTGTTAATGTCGGACCTTTACTTTGAAATGAAGTCCATGGTTTTGAGTAAAAGCATCATTGACTTGTCTTTGAAAGTCCTCCTGATCTTTCTTCTGTTTTAAAGTCTCTCCTACTGTATGAGAATGACCGCTCCCCCCATGCTGGTGTCACTGGTACAGTGAGCGCCACCTGCAGGAACTTTGACTCCCCAGGAACAGTTTCAATAAGATCCTTCTGGGCCGCAAAGCAGAGAAGCAGGGGAGAGCTGGGACATTGACGTCCTTCCCTCAACGTTGGTGATCCATGCAGTTTCACATGGTCCTAGTCTGTTGCCGTGTCACAGGTGCAGCTGGCACCACCCAAATCACATTGCACCACATTGCGAGCCTTCCTGTGGACGCTGAGTCCACTAGAGGTTACGTGGGTGGTGACGGTGACACGATGAACACCTTAGTAGCAACCTGGCAGCAGGTGGATTCCAACCTGGAGCCTTGCGGATACAAGAACGCTACCTTAACCACTAGGCCACCGCTGCCGACACCAGCTGTGTCTCACCTGCAGCGTCCCATGACTGCAGGTGAGTCAGGTGACCCACTCTTTGAGGCAGGAGAACCAGGTGAGAAAAATTAGAAACTGGAATCATCACATCTAGTCCTACCTCCTTCCCAGGTCCATGGACATTCAATTCTACCTCATCAGGACCGGATTTCCCTCCCTGCTGGTTCTGCTGGTTCTGACAGTGTCAGTGCTGGTACCAGCGGCGGTCTTAATGAGGTAACAAGTGCACACGCAGCTCCGTTTCTTATTTTCCTGAATTAAGTGACAGCTGCAGATTTTTTTGGTCCATCCCTCCCTCCAGGATTCCTGACAGTCCCATGTTGCCATGGCAACAGAGACATGGAGCCCAGCAGTTGTGAGTGATGAGGCTGCTGAGGTGTTTCCCAACCTGACACCCAGGCTTCCTCTCTTCATCTTTTGTCTCCCCCCTCCTTCCCTTCGCTCTCAGGTTCAGTAAATCCAGCGCTGCGTCCGACGTGTTTGTGTCTGTCCCCTGGTGCCGTGACACGGTGTCCTGCCCCGCCGGCTCATTGTGCTCACTGACATTTTTCTTCCACATCGAGGCTCTGACAGGGACGACGGCCGGAGCAGATGAAAGCTTCAGAGGTGACAGAGACGTACAGGCCGCGTGAGCCGGTGTTGGTCCGGTAAAGTCATGAATTTATTATAAACTTTCAAATGTCACGGCGAGTCCCGCGCCGTCACGGACCAGACGACCCCTTTGATTCACTGCCCGCCCTGGTCCTGTAATTACAGCCGGTCCAGTCATGGACTCAGGGTGAGAGCAGGAGGAGAACTGGAGGCTGCAGTGAAACGGATCAGGGTGAAACCGCTGGAGAGACCTGTCAGAGCCAGGGTCAACCATTTGTCCTGCCGGGCAGGGAAATAAAAGCAAAAAACAAAACGTAGTCATGTGTCCAACGTTGGGGAACATCTCATGTGGACAAACTCAGCTGCCGTACTTCCTGCTGGTTATTTGAAGTCTCTGTCGGCTCCACAGATTTGTGACTGCTCACCTATTTCAGAACGTTGCTCCAGCAGATACTGGAGCAGGAGCGGAGGTAAGAGTTGGGTATGTCAGGTTAACGAGACTGTCCTGAAAGAAAGACATCGGGGCAGAAGTCTCCAGACTCTTCGAGGTTTGACATCAACAGTTATTTTTGTTCAATGTTTTATTTTTTTCTTCAGCTCTGAAGGTAACTGTCCAATAACAGCCACGTTCAGAAAACTGATTAACATTTTAAGAAACAGAGAAACAGAGAAACAGAGAAAGAAATGTTAAAATTAACATTTTAACATCTACTCAGCAGATCAGTGGACATGGAGTCATAGTTTCAGATCATGGTCAATGGAGATGATCGACTTCAGCATAAAAGAAATAAAAACAGATTTTATCGTCTCATTATTTCCCCATTATGTAATATTTGGTTTTTCATCTGAAAAAAAACTGAAAACTAACGTTGGAGATAAACAGTTGTATATTAAAACGAAAGTCACTAGATGGCAGTATTGCAGCTCATTGATGTAATCAGTCATACATGGGTTCGTACAAAGATATTAATAAAATAAATATCAACGGAGCTTTATCAGAAAGTTGGAAAATCTAAACAGACAAAGTCAGAATTTTAATATCATTTTGTAAAAACTTCTTCACTGAGGCGTAAGAAGTGTTGAGTTCATCTATGAATGAACCTGCTTCACTATCATTCACAGAAACAAACTGACCTACAGTCAGTGGGCGGAGACAGGTAGAGTGAGGGGCGGGGCTTAAGAAGATCCAGTTAAAAATGCATTAATCTTAACGACACTTGTTTACTTCTGGTTCAGGATCTTTTCAAATCTCAACACAACCGGAGAGTGAGACAGTAAGAAAGTCTTCAGCAGTAGACTGCCAGTTTAAAGTGTGTGTGTGTGTGTGTGTGTGTGTGTGTGTGGGAGTGTTATTGAGAGATATTTTTAATTCTGTGTGTCAGTTCCTCTCATCTCCCTCAGCAAGAGATGTCGGCGGGAAGCAGAGAAACATTTCCAATGCAACTACCATTTAAACTCACTCTCTCACACGAACACACTCAGTTTTCAGGGAGGCTTTCATTCGATGCCAGTTGAGTCTCTCAGAGTCAAAAGAAGAAGAAAAATCCTGGACGAGTTAAGTGTGTGTTTTATTTAGGACTCATCTTCGGCGCCCAAAGATAGAATTCCAAACGAGAAGCGATTAAAATGTAAATGCGAGTGTGAACGGGTTTGAAAGTCCCAGATAAATCTCCCTGAATGATAACATCTGTTCACAGACAGAGCAGAAGGAAAAGAGGAAAAAAGGAGGGTGATTAAAGAATTAAGAGCCGCCACCGCCACCGCCCGGGTTGGCTCTCAAAGTGTTTAATTCCCGGGACACCTCTGAGCCACAGCCGCAGAATAAAACCCAGTACGGTGAATGATGACACTGATAATTCCCCACAGAGCAGCTGCCATCGACCTAATCACCGTCCTCCGAGCCTCTGCTTTTACAGCAGCAGCGGCGGCGGCGTGCACGGTCACCGTGGACCACAGAGTGGGATTAGGTTCCTCCTGGTGGAGGAAAAAGCCAAATTGATTCCACTCACACGGTCGTCGTCTCACTCGCTCGGCGGGTTCAAGTGAGCCACCTGCAGCACGAGGGGTGAAGTGGATTTACTCCGGGTTCGCAATCTCAACATGTCTGAGGCTGTGGCTGCTGCTGCCTCAGCAGGGCCGGTTCAGGTCAGTTCAGGTCAGTTCAGTTCAGCTGCACTGAAAAGACGGGTGGTGTTTCTAAAGCTATAACTGAACCATGGAAGTCTCTGGGCTGGTGACCACATGGGATGGATCCCAAAGGTGAGTCACTCAAGGATTAAAACAGATCTTCTAATGGTTCTAATAATCTCAGGGCTCAGAACGTTGACTTAGATGCTGTGAGGGTGTGTTTGAAGATCCCTGGTGAAGTCATGGACTGGTTGTTGAACATGAAGCAGATAAAGTGAAATAAACATTCACACAAATCAAAGTGAGTTTCTACCTGAGATGGAAAGAAAGAAAGAAGGAAAAAAGAAGGAAAAAAGAAAGATATAAATTTGAATTTCTTCACTGACAGTTGGTGCAAAAGCAAAATAGAAATTACAGTTGGAATTCACTGTAAGAAGAAAAACAGCCATAGTGTGGGGGCGTTACACTCTGGCTCCATGGGAACCAAGTCACATTAACAAGAAACAATAAATAAATCAAAGCAGGAGCAGTGAGAGAAGAAGGAAAGAAAGAAAGAAAGAAAGAAAGAAAGAAAGAAAGAAAGAAAGAAAGAAAGAAAGAAAGAAAGAAAGAAAGAAAGAAAGAAAGAAAGAAAGAAAGAAAGAAAAAACTTAGATTTTCCAATGGAACTTCATTGTCTTGATCCAACTTCAGTACAAAACAAACAGCCACAGTGTAGCTGTCTCACTGGTGGATGTAGGAAGTATGGATGGATGAAGGGTGGAGGGATGGGTGGATGATAGACGAAGGGTGAATGGATGAAGGGTGGATGGATGGAGTAAGAAGGGTGGATGGATGGATAAAGGGTGGATGTAGGAAGTATGGATGGATGAAGGGTGGAGGGATAGCTGAAGGGTGGATGGATGGGTGGATGATAGATGAAGGGTGAATGGATGAAGGGTGGATGGATGGGTGGATGATAGATAAAGGGTGAATGGATGAAGGGTGGATGGATGGATAATGGGTGGATGAAGGTTTTGATGTACGCATGGATGGATGATGAAGGGTGGATGAAGGGTGAGTCTGTTCTATCCATGGAATGTATGATATAATTACACCAACTGTAACTCTGTATCTCCATGGAAGAAGGTCCATGGAAGTTCTCAGTACCAGGGGTCAAAGCATCAGATTCTTCTGAGTTCTGAGGACCAGGTTTACAACAAGGTTTAATTTCCACCTAAAGTTCCTGTAACTGTGCAGAACCCTGAAGGTTCTCCCAGCTCAGTGTCTGCTGCAGTAGATCTCTGTTAAAACATCTGCTGTATTTATTTTTTAAAACGTGCGACACTGCAGCCTCCACCCAGTCGTCCAATGGAGTGTAATTAGTCCAGGCTGAATAATCAGAGAGTGGAGCTGATGTTGCTCCAGAGAGTTCCTCAGAGTCATCTGCTGAGAGGAACTGAGACGCAGCTCATCAGCAGCTTCTCTATGAGAAGAAAATGAGCTGTAAACCACTGCTCAGACTATTGTATGAAGACACACTGGGGACAGTATGTCTTCAGTGTGTCTTCAAACAAGAGAACTCCAAGAGATCCTGGTAAGATAGAAGACAGCAGGAGGAAAGGTATTTATTAGCAACATCAATAAAAAAGCCAAAGAGATTGATTATTTTGGCTGTGATGCTGCCATCTAGTGAATTTCACTTTAATATACAGGTGTTTTTCTCCAATACTGTTTTAGGGAAACATTATTTGGTGAAACCCTAACAAAGACCCATAGTTACATCAATACAACAGTATGGAGTCAAATCATTCACGTCAGGCCAATCTCTTGGATTACTGACCAAAAATCTCAGAGTTGAGGTAAAAACTCTGGCTGAGAACAAATGTATTTTTCAGTATTCTACCATCAACCTCAGCCTCGGCCTGGACTGGATAAAACTTTCATAACATAGGTTTCAGGTCTTCTTTCATATTTTTTCAGTTCCCTGAGTTCTTCATCTCCTAAAATTCTTTACTTTAATCATAATCTTCATTGACATTCTTTCTATCTAACCTTAAAAAATCCCATGTTTGTTCCTTTATCTCATTATTCTGTGCCTCTTAATCCTAGTCCGCCTTAAACTGAAGCCAATCCTGTCGTAAACAGAGTTCAACAGCACCATGGACAGCTCCCCTGGTCCTCACATCCACTTAAAACTGAAGAACAAACAGGAAGACCTTCTGATGTTACTGGGATTTTAACCCCAGACCTTCTTAACGTAGGGCAAGGGCACTAACCAGCACTACGCTGCCACCATGTGGCCTCATGACCACACGTTTCATTCACACAAAACCAGAGTGAGTTGATATAAATGAACCAGTGACGGCCGCTGGCGTTGTTCACACCAGTCCAGCGTCTCTCCTCTGGTACCGCCCGTGTTCTGAGCCTGGTTCAATAGTTCTGTTACTCTCAGATGAGTGAGCAGCCGGTGGCCAGTCTGATCAATGCGGCCACTGCAGGATGAGAGACGAGAGAGGAAAAAAATCTCAGTGACCGCGGCCCGGGGTCGACGCCACCATCAAACTGAGAAACATCAAATATTCAATAGAGGCTGAGTGACGCTGAGGAACCGACCACAAACACTCATTAACACCTAACGCTGCCTCTGTCTGGACCAGTTCTCCTCCACCAATACATCAAAACGTGTGGATCAAAGCTCCAAACATGGAATATTTAATTAGAGGTGTGAATTATTGATCACCATCAATTTTGCTCATCACAGATCTCGGCTGCCAGAGGAGGAGCTAGTGAGCAGGAGTTAAATATTTTGTGGAGCAAATGTCAGAGCAAATGTTTGGGAGGTTGGCTTCTTCTTGTGGAGGAAGAGGGCTTCAAGAGGGGTTGGTACGGTGGTGCAGTGTGATTTGGGTGGTGGTCATGAGGGCAGCAGTTTCATGGTGGATGGATGAATGTCTGTAGTGTTTGTGCAAAGTTTTTGACAAACTTTTTCAAAGCAAATCCAAAGGATAAGATGATTGTGAAGCTCCTCAACCATCCAGTTCCAGAGTTTGTTGTGGAGTTTTTCACTTGACAAAAGAAGAAAGTCTTTGGGTGTGGATCTACCAGTGTTTCGTCAACCAGGAACTGATGCAGTTGAGGAATTAAACATCTTTCCAGCTCCAAGAAGAAGTCCTGGTGTTGACAACTAAACTGTTTGGATAAAGAATTAGATCTTCTGGTTTCATGAATCCATCTTCAAACCAATGGGCTGGAAACTGGGAGCAAAGACTGTTCAAACCCCATTGGTTCCTCTGCAAACACACACACACCCCCACCCACAGCAGAGGTAGAGCAGCTGTGAGCTCCACCTCTGATGATGTTATCGACAGCGAGCAGGAAGCACAGGCGTGAACGTGCCTCATTTGAGTGTAAAATACACAGAGGACTGGAGCGCTCCATCAGGTTAAATGACATAACCAGTTTACATCAGCTCTGCTCTGCCGCGGCCGGGGATGAGAAGTGACAGATTATCACAGCGCGGCTTTGTAATCCATAAATCAGCTGGTTTACGTGGTGGAATCATTAATGTCGTGTGCTGGTTTCGTTCGGCCCACTTGTGTCGGAGTCTCTGAAACGCCGCGGGCTCTGAGCTGCAGCCCATGATGAGCATTTACATAATGAGCTAAATGTTATCTGCCGCCTTAAACTACTACTTCTCAGCTGTAGGGGGCAACACCAGCGCCACACAAACAAACAACAGAATCATGTTGGTGTGTGAAGGGTACGCACGGAACAAGGGCTGTTCTTCAAGGGCCGCTGACATTTCAGTATCACACTCTCATACGACCCCCCCAGGATCAGACAGAGGGCCACACCCTTTCCAATATTCTTCTTTTTTTTTATTTCACTTAGTGAATACAAATTCACTCAGTCAAATAAACTCAACTTTGAGGAACAAGTCTGCGACCAAAACTCAGTCAAAGATCTGTCTATCTTTGTATCGTTTATACTTTCTTTTTTGCCTTTTTTTCCTGAGGAGATGGAGATGAAGAAACCAAACAATTCTAACCACAGATCACTTCTCCGCAGACTGTAAAATAAGAAAATATTTAAGTTCTAAAATGATTTTATTTCATATTTATTTTAGGACATGGTGAATTAAGTCTTCCTTTATACTTTTGAAAATCTTTTTGATTTTCTTTCTTCCATGTTTTCCACAGTTTTATCACAACGACACCTTGTCTTTAAACTAGAAAAATGACTTAATTTGATCTAAAAATAGGATTTAACCATCTCTTATTGGTTACCATAACGATCCAACTCCTCCAGAAGAGAAACAACTGGAAACATCACACACTCTCAACAGTTTACAGTGAAAAATGTCTATTTATCAGTGGGACTAAATAAGACATCCATCCTCTGACTCCTCTCGTCCTTCTTCAAATCCAGCCTCTCCCTCCTCCCTCCCTCCCGGCCTCCCTGCCTCCCCCCTCTCTCTATCACAAACACAGACAGCTTGCCTGACGCCTGGAATACACATTCGGATCTGGATGTCACTTCACATCTCCCCCGCCTTTGTCTTCCCTCCTCTCTACACCACTATCTGTCTTGCTGTCTTCTTGGTAATCTCCCTATCTGTCCATTTCGTCCCCCCGGCTCCGTGTGAGCGTGGACGGTCAATAGAGATTTCCTGCTTTCACGCAACTCTGCGGCTTGGGAACTGGGGGGGCAACAGGCAGCGAGGGTCTAAATCTGAAGAGTGGGGGCTCTAAATGTAAACAGTGGCACACAGAGCAGCTTAAGAGAGCTATAAATAGAGTGATGGAGCGGGAAGGTGGGGGCGGAGGAAGAGGGATGTAGCGGGAAAGCTTTGCTTATGGAATAAAAATTGCTCCCGACAGTAGAGGATTAGTGATTCCCTGGAGGATTTTCACTCCAAAAGCCCAATCTGTGGCGATTGGGAAGAGCATCAGGCTCAGTCATCTTCATTCAGTGGAGCTCTTCTCTCCTCAGCACAGAGAGATGACAGTGGAGGATGGAGGGATGGAGGGATGGAGAACCTGGACCTACACAGAGACCCCACCAGGACACGGGGGATTAGTGTGTCATTAGATTAGGGTTAAATTATTCACTTACTGCAGTTTATGTGACATCATCACCACTTTCTTTGTTGATAAAAATTTAAATTGATGGAAATATTTCACAGGATTAAAGCCTATATTTATGAACACTTTAAAAGAATAAAAAAATTAGTATGATCCTATAGTCTTAGTTATTTGTACTTCTTGACTTATTGTCCTATATACCAATATAAACCTTGTAATATTTACTATTTATCCGTACAAATTACATGAGTTACTGGAACCAACATTGTACATACAATCCCCTGATGGTTTAAATTGTTGAAAAGTGGGCAAACTTTTGACTCGTGGGCCACAAAGGTTCCTAAAATTGAACATGGGGGCCGTGTCAAGAGCAGAGAGTTGGAGTGGAGCTGGTCAGATTAATCTATGAAACCTAAAATGCTAAATTTCTAGAAGCCTTTATGACAGAAATAGACAAACTAAGGCCTGAGGGCCTGGATTGATGAATCTTCAAAATAATTTAATAACAGATTTATTTACTATATTAAGTAAATTAATAGTTTAATTTGGTTAAGGTTGGCGGGCCGCATTAAAAAGCTCAATGGGCCGCATCCGGCCTCCGGGCCTTAGTTTGCCCATGCTTGGTTTAAATAGATTGATAAAATCAATCAATCAATCAATCACATTTTATTTATATAGCCCATATTTACAAACCAAATTTGTCACATAGGACTTTGTGCTGCAATGCTGCCATCTAGTGATTCTCACATCAATATACAGCTGTTTACCAAAACTAGTTTTTGGCACATATCATTGACAAAATCCAAACAGTGTGTTATTAGGAGGAGGGCGTTGGTTGGGAGTTGTCAACAAAATGTTGATATTTTACATTTCTTATTGGAAGTCTTTCAATTTTTAAATTTCTACTCTTAAACAGGAGCTTAACAGCGTGTCTGAGGACTGAGCTCTGTTGTTGGGTTCAGGCTGCGAGGAGTTTTGTGGCTGTTGCTGTTGCTACTGCAGAAAATAATACACCAACCCAAGTATAATCCTCAAGAATAGTACAATCCGTAAAATCCTGCAGGCAGGAAATAAGCGGTTCTTAGAAAGTATTAGATAGATATCCATTTACAGGAGTGTACGTGCAGACACTCATGCAGCCTATTACAGCTCAACAGTGTGAGAGAAATGAGGTGGGAAGTGTCTGAACACAAGTGGAGGCAGCAGAGCTGCAGGCAGAATGGCTGCACACATCTTAGTTCCCACAGCAACACATTAGCACGCAGCTCCACTGTGTGGAAGCCTGTCAACAATCGGCTGTTGGGAGTTTGGAGGATTCTGGACTTCTACGTTTGTGACAACAGGTTGAAGAGTCAATTAGTTGTTGTGACATTTAGTTGACGACTTGGGTCATTTGACCACCAGTTCTATCCAAGTGGACGATTGGTGACACTGACAGTCCATCAAAGTACTACCGAAATGGTACCGTGCCACAAATAACTGGTGAATAATGACAATAGTACCAGGTAGAATACCATTATGCAACAACAAATGGTGTGATATGACAGGACAGAGCACAGTTTGGAATGGTTTGGTATGGTATAATGATGTTTAGTGTGGTAAAAACAGGACACCTTGTTTCTCATGATCCTAGAAATGAACCCCATAAATCATCTGTGTCCACCACCCACTTATCAATTCCATAAGTTTGATCATGAAGAAATTAATTAAAAATCTAGCAAGATGTTTCCTCAAACAACATTATACAAAAACACAAGTCGTACAGAGGGTCGGCAGTTTTGGCACATGACTGTCCCCAGTGGTTAAAAACCAAAAGTGTCTCTTCTGTAGAACTGGGTAAAAAAGCTGGACATTTCAAAAAAGATTATTTCCGTCTGCATTAAACTAGTTCTTTTCACTTTACATTTTTGACACATCTCAAACCTGAATGTTCTCTTTCCCATCGGCACAAGAATCTTTAAAAAAGAAGAAAACTCACACATATGCTGTGTAAAAATACCACACGATTCATACTGCAGATATTTCTGGCCCACGTTCTCCTCCACAGAATGAATAAACTTCAGGTTTTCCTGGGTGTAAATTAAAAATCGATGGCTCTGAGAGTTGCAGGTGTGTCGGTGTTTGCAGGCGTCAGTGGGAATCACGTCTCAAAGTTAATTCACTTTTACCGCTTGCCAAAGCGATGAATAAAATATGATGCACCAGTTTGCAAAGGCAAGGGATGGGAGATCATTTCTAATTGGAAAGTCTGTCGGCAGAAGGAGGCGCTGCTGAGTGTACGTCTCATCAAGGCGGTTAAATCAAAGCTGGGCAGAAATCTTCTTTCCATGATTTTGGAATCTGTGTCTTTCACTCCACTTCTCACTTCTCTACAGAAACAACAGCAACAGATATGGAAATACTTTGAGCCAAACATGAGGCTCGAAGAAAAAAAAAATCCAAAATGTTGAATTTTTCTCCTAAGTTTGCCTTTAATGAAGGGAAAAAAATCACAAAAACCAGACAAAGGGCCTGTCCATCAATAAAACAAATGATTCTCTTTGTTTCAACACTTGTTCTAGGGCGGATCATGGTTTAATAAACCAGTCACTGTGGTGTTCCATCATTGATGCACATGAAGCATGTGAGCAGAAAATATACAGTAGGTGTAACAAAAAAAGCCCTGCTATTACTGTTTTTCCAGTCGTGCATACACCTGAGAGTCATAAAAAAGGGCAAAAAGACCCTTCCCAAAAAACAAAAAAACACCTTTATTAGTTCACAGGAAATTGTTTAAATTTTTATATTCATGGCCCCAGGACAACTCTAGGATAGAAAGGTCTATAATTACCAGAGGGGATCGAACCTGTGACTTTCCTGCTGTGAGGCAAGAGCTCCAAACATTGACAGTAAGAGATGAAATGAAAACATCCTTGCGGTAGTTAATTTAGCCTCGAATTATCAGGACGTTGTGATGCTTAGATCAAATTCTCTACTGTGTCACATCTCAATGTCATGGTTTTTTGTGTTTATTTTTATTTGGTTTTTTTATTTTTCTTTTCGTTTAGACCAGAAACCTCGTCATCTGGAAATGACATTATGGTGCAGCTGAAGCAGAACGACGGAGGCCGATGCTCTTCACTGCTTTGTCAAGCTCATGATGTGATGAAATTACATATGGTAAATTGAATTAACCATTTGAAACAAGCCTCTGAGTATAATGTCACTCTGCCTGGCTGAGCCTGAAATAAACCAACGGAGGTGACGGTTGTCACTAAGAAGAAACACAAAATGATGTCTGACAGTCAGGAATGAAATCATTACACATACATTAAAATGTTCTGTTCAGTGAAGATGAACTCATCGGAGATTCTGGGTTTTCTTTGGTCCAAGTATGTTTTAACTGTGAGACTTTTGATCATTTATTGTAACATAATTCAATAACACAGCTGAAAATCACCCAATCGATCCTCCATATTAACAGGATTAATGTGACAGTGTTGAGAATTTATGTAGCGAAACTACTTTTCTCGGTAACTAATAACGTGACGTGTTACTTTCGTTCAGTAACGCCGTTAATGTTACTGTGGTGTAAAGGGGCTCGTTACTCGTTACTATCCATGGTAACTCTCACATTCATGAGTGAAAGACGGCCGTGCACAATAACTGAACTGTCGCGTTGAAAAGGTGCGATGATTGGTTGACATAGGTTAACGTTTCAGGCTAAGCCAATCAGAAGAGACCTGGGCGTGTCTTCTCGCCTAATAGGGAAAAATACAGTCGACGAGAGCAAGTGTCAAGTTGAGGTTACAATAAAGATGTCTGTCAAAAAGTCTAAACATCTATTTTGTTTTTAACGTTCCACTACATTTCATTATGATAGTTGATACAGAACACAACAATAAACTTTTTAATGTGTTTTTAAAGTAAAGTAAAGTAACTAGTTACATTTATAATTTAGTAACTAGTAACATAACTAGTTATTTTTTCAGAGCAGTAACTAGCAAAGTAATAAGTTACTTTTTTAAAGTAACTTGCCCAACACTGTAATATGATTACAGTAAATGTTAAAGAGATCAGTGGCTGATGGAGTCAAAGTTTGGATTGTTCACAATCTAGAACTTGGATTATTTTAACCTGGATTAAAGGATCATTTTAAGAATGTAAATGAGCCAGTGCATGGTGTTGGTGGTCATTTATTTTTGATACAGATATTATATTATTTTATTTTATCAGCTAAACATTAATCAGGCAAACATCACATTTGTAATTATGTTGAATCTGTTTGTTTGAATTAGTGTATTTTGATTAAAGTCCTGTTGTTGTGAAGGTCGTATCAAAGAGAGCGGGAACTTCAGGACAGTCTTCCTAAGCCACTGAACTACAGTCCATGAAACTGTGACAGTAGATCTGGCAACCCAGGTGTTGACTGTCAAAAACAAGGTCTGGATGTTTACACAAACCAAGTCCCATTGGTTAAAGTACGTCACACTCTGGACCGCTCTCTTTTATCTTTACACTATTATTCTCTCTCTCTCTCTCTCTCTCTCTGAGTGTCTGCCTCTCTCGCTCTCTTTCCTTGACAGGCCAAACTGGGCAGCGCAGCCCAGATTGGTGTGAAATCGCCGCCTAACAGCCAGGAAATTGGTTCTGTTATTTGTGGAGCAGAGTCATGAGGGAGCGCTGGACCATCATCCTTCTCTAATGAGCAGGCGATGGAGGCGTAGCTAAGGGAGGGAGGGGGCGGAGGGGTAAGGAGTGTGGAGTCTCTAACCACGCTGCACATGGCAAATATTGGAATGAGAGCTGGAGGAGGAAGAAGAGGAGGTGGAGAAGGTTCTCTGGGCTAATGTGAACATCAGCATCAAATCAGCCCAGTGTTAATAACCTGGGCTGCAAATGAGTGTAAACAGAGTGGGACTCGGCCCAGGCCTGTCTGTTTGTTGGTGTGGTGTGATGGATAACTGGAGGGGGCGCTGTAGGCTGTGGACCATCAGTTTAGTGTCAGGCAGACGTTCTGTCCGCTGCTAAATCAGAACGTCACATTTTATAGCCCAGTAGGTTCCAGCTCTGTGACAAACACAGGTTCACAGGCCTTTACAGACACAACAGCCACACAACAACAGTACAAGAGCCTCACTACAGCCGTACAACAGTCACAAGTCTACTGAACAACAGCCACATGACAGCCAAACAGAGGCCAATCAACAACCGCACAACAGCTACAAGACAATACAGCTGTAAAATGGCCACAATACAGCTGAACAATAACCAAACAACAGCGGTACAAGAGCTGCACTACAGCCATACAACAGCCAAACAACAGCCTTTCAACAACCACAGAACAACTATACCACAGCTGCAGAACAACAGTCACACAACAGCCGCAAAACAGTCAAACAAAGGCTGTGCAACAGCTGTACAACAGCCAAAAAAAGGCAGCGAAACAGCTGCAGCAGAGTCCTACAACAGGCTGGTGTGAATACAACAGCGTGAACAGGCAGCGTTCCACACCAGGGGCCTGTGTCAGAGTTTTGATCACAGAGATGCTGCTGTTTAAGTATATATTTTTTACTGCTATAAATGGTTGTCATGTTACAAAATTTGGCTGTTAAGCCCTGAGTTACTTCGCTGGTTAACCGACTGATTAGCTGAACTGTGACGCCCTCTACCGTCCACTGAAGGTAAAGTCAGTGTCAGTACAGTCTGAAGGTGTGTGTTCCTGCAGTTGTAACAACAGTGAACAGCTGCTCTTTTCCCTGTGTGGGTCTGTGGGCTTGAACACTTTTTAACCGTGTAGCTTTGCGGGAAAAAGTCACAGTGTGTGAGTTTAGATCATTTAAACTGTCTTTGAATCAGAAACAGAAGGAAGACGCTGCCCCCTACTGGTAAATCATCATCACATACAATACACAGGTTTTAAATCAGGAGGTTCTTTTATTCCTTCACTTCGTTATTTATTTGTCAACATCATAACAAAAAACAAGAATCTGGAGCGATTATGGGCTACAGACAGACAGACAGACAGACAGACAGACAGAGAGACAGACAGAGAGGCAGGCAGGCAGATAAATATATCGATTGCTTTGCAATAAAACCCTCTGTTAATTCATCAATTTTTCGCATTAATCTGTAAAACCCATCAATAACCAAGTGAAATTCTATGATGATAACAGACCAGATGTTACTACTTTTTTTTTTTTCATTTTACCCAACGTTCATCGTACTCGTCCCACTTATGTCTGGTTCACAGACTTTTTTCTTTTCTAAAGCGGTTCAGTGTCGTGTCGAGCCAGTGCTGGGGGTAACGTGGTTCCACAGGGACCCTGGAAGTGAAACCTGACCAACAAGCACAGAAAACCCTCAGACTTGGAGGAACCTGAGGTCCTGTGATGAAATAACCTGGCAGTGATACTCACCTGAACCTCATGGTCGCTGGCGTGTCCTCCATGTTGAACTCTGCCACGGGGACTCCTCTGGCCGCCACCTGAGGAGCAAACATGGCCGCCGGGTACACGACTGAAGATGTACCAACCTGTAGAGTTTGATAATATATATTTGTTAATATGAAGGTTTTCCCATCACTGTAAACTAGAGAGTATATGGTTAAATAACACTTTAGATTTACATCAAGGTTAGACTTAGGCAAACTAAGGCCTGCGGGCCAGATGCTGCCCCTTCAGCTTTGTAATCCGGCCTCCCAAATGACATAATTGGTTTGAATTGAGGTTCAACTTTTTTTTGCAATGCACATGTTTCCTGATAGATGGCATAAAAGAAACTTAAAGCATTTCAATTTTTTTGCATAACTTCTTTGCCAAATGACGAGGTGAAAGCACACACAAGGCACCAGGGGGCAGCAGACTCACCACGAGACAGAGGTCACATTTGTCCAGAACTTGCTCAGCACGGGTCAATACGTCGGCGTCCAGAGTTTCTCCAAACCAAACCACAGCTGGTCTGAGGAGACCGTGACAGCCCGTCTGGACACACCTGGAGAGAACAGAACAGAGTCAGAGGAGGACGAGATGGAGTGGGACCTTCATTGATCTTGGACGAGAACATTCAGAGTGATATTCACCGAGGCAGCTGATCAACAGGGATCTGTGCATCATGAGTGTTTGGATCTGGAGCACTGAGGAGGAGAAGGACAGACAGATCAATGGTAAGCAGGTCAGAACAACACAAACATCCTCATAGTAAATGTATTAATTGGCTATAAAGTTGTTCTGTTTCAGTTTTTTCAGGGGTTACCACTGAGAATCATCGTTTTCCATCTCCCCCTGGTTTATACGTAAATATGTAAAGTTCCTAATAAACTATATATAGATACTGTATCTCCCGCTGTATATTCTTACCCTTTTCCCGCCAGAGCGGCACAGATGGGACTGTTGTAATCAGCTGCTTCATGTCCACAGGTCATACATCGGGTTCTAAACAGACTTCCTGAGAAGAAAAGGAACAAAAACATAATTTAACACTCAATGAGTGGTCTCCAATGATTAAAAGTTAGAACAAACTGACACCAGAAACTCTGGCACAGATTAACAGACAAAACCAAATTTAATGTGAACGACACCTAGTGATTCCATTTGTTTTTTACACAAATCAACTGTTAAGCGAGAAAAAAGTCTATTAAAGTTAAGAGAAAATTGGACGTGGCACAAAATATCTTTTCTTTTTCTCCTTTTTCACTGCCGATCATTTACCGTGGATCTCCAGGACGTTCTTGGATCCGGCTCGTCGATGCAGCTCGTCAATGTTCTGGGTGACGACGGTAACCTCACGCCCCTGCTGGCGGAGTCTCTCCTCACACTCTGCAATTGCCAGGTGAGCAGGGTTGGGATTTTTTGTCAGCATGACTTCACGCCGGTAGTGATAAAACTCCCACACACGAGAGGGATTCCGGGAGAAGGCCTCCGGAGTGGCCAGCTCCTGAAATAGCCACGGTAACACAGACTGAGCAGGAAATTAAAACCCACTGATGTCTGCTGCTCTGATCTACAGTCAGGAAGGAGGACAGATGTGTTTGTCTTTATCAAAAGTCATTTCTGTTCAATAATATAAAGGTCTGTGCGGTTGATTTTTCAAATAAACCTTTTTATAGTGAGTTTTTATATAAAACCAGGAAGTGGGTTTATTTGAGTTATTTGAGCTTTATCTTTTTTTTTAATTTATTATAAAAACATGTCCATAAAATAAAAATAGCCACTGAAATATTTGTATCACTAGTATTTAACTATACAAAAAGAAATGGAGAAACAAAGTTGTAACTCTATAGTTTTAGTAAATGTGGACCATGGTTTCTTTGTTTAATGTTGCTAAAAACAAAACATTTATTCTCACAATCTCAGGGCATCATCAAATATTTTGAAAAAAATGTTATGTGAAATAATGTTGGTCCAATTTTACCACAACTATGTAATATCAGTGAGATCTTGTTTTTTTTCTCCCATAATATACAGAAATACTTCTTTTCTGCCAATTCTGCTGTTGTTGTCCTGATACATTCATCTCAGTTTTGGGGGCAGATTGCTGATAACTTCCCAAAGGTTCTACAGGGGGATTCATAGTGTTATTAACTGTTTGGACAATACCAGCAGCAGTTGGCAATGGATATTTTCTCAATTTTTCTTTTGTTCACCTGTGCTTGCCATTTCCTCCAGAACCCTCCTGCTCCTCTGAAGGTGGGGACTCCACTCTCAGCACTCACACCTGCTCCAGTCAGGATGGCCACGTTCTTGGCTTTGGAGAAAATCTCCCTGAACGCAGCCAGGTCTGCAGTTCAGAAAATACGCACTCAGGTTTATTTAAATTTTCATTATTTTATTTTTTTATCTTTCTGATGTCACTGTACCTGAGCTGGGTCTGGCCATGTCAGAGCTGGGCCAGGACTTCTTCAGCTGGGCCAACAGATGGGACCTTCTAATGAATCTGCAGGTCAACTGATGCATTTAGTTTCTCTGCCTGAAGAAGAAGAAGAAGAAGAAGAAGAACACTATGGTTTAGCCACGTTAGGCCATGAAGTGTCTGTGAACACAAAGGACTTCTTGTTGATTTACTTCAAATAAACCTTAACATCACGGATCATAACATAAAGGAGATGATAGATGATTGGATGGATGGATGATAGACATATAGATACAGATATATTTGAAGATATATATATAGAAATATATACATATACGCATACATATACACCCACACAGCTTATATATACAAATATATGCGAATAAGAAAATAATGAAACGCAATTATTTTTATTTTAATAGGGGTTTATCGTGTCAATCGCGGTAAAATTTAAAAAAATAAAATAAAAAGTACAAAGTTAACAAATATCTTGTTTTTTCTGTAAATTATTAATAAAAATATATACAAAATTTGCGGTCATGACATACACTAATACGACTAAAATAGAAAACAATCTCTATTTTAGATTTCTAAAGTGCTGTACAATTTATTTTCCGGTAGTTTATTACAGTATTTACAGCATAAAACTATTACCGAGGTTTAAGTGACGTCACATATTCTAATGACGACAGAGGCTGTTCTTAAAATTGTGTTAATATTAGCACAGCGCTTCTCTCACAAAAGTGGAGATAGGTAAAAAAAAATGCAGTACAACCCACAGTACCTGTACTAATGTGTATATCTAGACAGACATATACTTGCCGCTGTTTTTGAGGCATACGAAGCCTTTAAAGCTCTCAAGGAGCTAACATGCTAATTGGCAGTAACGAACCGGAAGTGAACGTCACGGCGCAGGGGTCAGTGACTTCTATGTGTCAGTGGTTTAGTTCAATACACGGTCAACAGACGATCGGTTTGTATACGATTCAGACCTGATTAAACCCAAACCAAACGTGACGCGAATGTCATCGGTGCCTGGACCCGGAAGTTCATCTGGATATAGTATTTTCTCATTCGTGGATGGTTTTTTGAACCAATCAGAACTAGAGGACGATCATTTTGAAATAATACATACTGAGCAGCAGAGGGCGGTGGTGGATCATAGCACAACATGTGACAACAACTTAAACAGATGAGATTAATTTCTAATACATTCAACTCCATTTTATTGACAGATTTATAATTATAGTATATATATCGGTATGATTTTTTTATTTAATGTCATTTATGTTGCTGCTAACCAACATGTTTTTAAGGGCCAGACATTTTTTTACTTGTAATGACCGATCATATATACATTTAACTGTCTGTTTTTTTTCTGTAATGATGTGTGGCCTTGAAAAGCCCGAATAAGATTAAAATGTAAATGTAATTAATTAAATTAGATCATAAATTGAAGATGACGCTTGTTATGATATTTTCCATTTTTTAAATGTCCGTCATGTTGACTGGTCTGAATTCTAATAATTGAGGACGTGGTCACTAAAGCCAAGTTTGTGGAACCAAACCACGAGGAAATCATTTTTACTCAACGTTGGACGTCAGACATTGGTCCAACAGCGCCCCCCTCACCACAGCTCCACAATCGCAGCTCCCCTCCTTCTCTCTCCTCCTTCCAACATCAGTCCGGGAGGGTGAAGGAGCGGCTGCTGCTGCGGCGCCGACCCTCTCCCAGTCCTCGCCGGTCAGTCAGTCAGTCAGTCAGTCGGTCGGTCAGTCAGTTGGTCGGTCGCCGGTCGTCTGTGGAAGCTGCCGCTGCTGGCCCGGGCTGCCTGACCGAACATGGCGGCGGCGGCCCCGGAGGAGGAGGAGGTGGACCGCAGACCCATCCGGAGGGTCCGGTCTAAAAGCGACACGCCTTACATCACGGAGGCACGGATCTCCCTGCACCTGGAGACAGGTAGGACACGGAGGATGCTGCTGTGGCTGTCTGTGTGCTGCCGCCGCCGCCGCCGCTGCTGCTGCTGCGGGATCGGCGCTGCTGGATGACCGGTTGACTGACCGGTTTCACATGTACGACCCTCAGCAGCAGCAGCAGCAGCAGCGTGACTTTGGGTTTTCATTGTGCGGCACTGGTGGTTGTCAGTTTGTCCCTGGTGGACGGTGCTGTTACAGCCTTCACACACACACACACACACACACACACACACATAGACACACACACGGCAGGTTTGACCGTCGGAATGTGGGGGTATACCCCCCACTTTGCCCTCACTGATGGATGGTGTCTGGGGGCTGTTGCTTCACCCAGCCTGCAGTATGAACTTCACTGCTGTTGTGAGAGGTTGTGTGGGAAGGTGGATGCCCTGGAATCCTCTCTCTGAACGTGTGTGTGTTGGTGTGTGTTGGGGGGTTGTCTGCAGCCAGATAAGTTATTGTGTTTCCTTTGTTGCCATGGTGTCGATGTACAGCATCATCTGGATATGGTGTTACACACACAGACACATTCACCCACGGGGAAGAATTACTGGATGGGAATTCAACTCCTGGTTCTCCACACACCAGAGGGACCACACTGGTGTCGGAATACAATCAAATATTTCCAAAGCAGCATTGGGTTGACACAAAAATGAGATTTTTAAGCAAATCTGCATTTAGATCTCACCAGGTCTGAGGGAAACGATAAGGAACGGTGTGGATTTTGCGTTGCAGCAGTTGATCCATCATTTCATTTTATCCATCCATCCTTCATCCACTCATAAGTTCATGAACTTCTTCATGAGCTGCTGTGAAACAGTTGTACAGTGATTTTTCTCTATTGTCTGGAGTGGAATCATGAACAACCTTCAGGGCTGTTGTCTTTCAGTCAGACTGTGGCCTCCATTAGAACAACTGGTCTTGAAAAGGTCAGTGTTTATCAACAGTGGCCCTCAAGACACACACACACACACACACACGCGCACACACACACACACACACAGATCCCCCAGAAGGAACATTATGTAAGTGGGAGCTGTCCACTGCCCTCGGGTGCTGAAATGCCACTGAGCAGAAGAGGGGACTCAGCCTGGGGGAAGTGCTTGGCATTTCTGCAGCCAGGCTGGTGAACACTGACTGTGGAGCCATGGATCCATGTTATTAAACATCTCAAGAAATCCCTCTCACATTGTGTGGGTGTGTGTGTGTGTGTGTAGCCTGGCTGTGTTGTTGTGATCTGGGATCAAACCTGTGTTATCTAAGGACAAAAAGGATAAAAGAACACTTCCTCTTGATGGGTCGGAGGTGTTTTTTCTGGAGAAGCCACTTCTCTTTCATCCTACAGCGCCTCCATCAGCTCATCCTCTTTAACCAACCATACGCTGCATTATTATTTGACAGACTTTCTGTAAAATGTGGTAATTTTCCACCAGAGCTTTTCCTATTGTGTAGCTCAGGCTGAATTTAGAGGTGCATGATGGGAAAAAAAGAGGAAAAAGAGATGTAAAGCTTGACAAGACTACAAATAACTCACACTCTCTCTTCCACAGATATATATATATACATTCGTGTGTGTGTGTGTGTCCCCTCCTCTTCCTGTTTTGACCTTTATGACTCATGCTGTTCAGTCAAGCCCACCTACTTCTAATCTCTCTCTCTCCCAGCTGTCTCCTGCCTCGCTCACTCTCTTTTCTCCCCTTTAATAATTTTCTCCATTTTGTGTTCCATAAAACCTTGGCGCCTCCTGTTGGCCCACGGCCACATTAGCTCTGATTAGGATGTGCTGAGTCGACTCTGCACAGTCTCTTCCATCAGGCAGGGCTTGAGTTTGGAGCGGTGGAGGGACAGGAGGAACAGGGGGGCCGGGGCGGGGGGGCTCTGCTGCTGTGTCACTGCTGTAAG
>JAFBJS010005616.1:233676-291011 GCA_016785265.1 Paraplagusia blochii
AGTGAAGATTATTCCAAGTATAGAACACAGGCCGGATCTGGGGCAGATGGTTGGAGTGTTTGTGTGAACGAGGATAAATGACAGACAGAAAAGCTAAAATGCTTTTGGCCTCTTTGTGAATTTTGCATGAAACAAGCAGAAGTATAATCACAATCCAAGACCAATTATATAATCTGGACCAGATTGGCGAGCCTGATTATAGAGCTGAACGGACTGTATCCGTCCCCCTGCCCTCAGTCTGCCCAGGTCTAGTGCAAACAAAGAGGCAGAGAGCACCACAGAAGACAGAAGGTGGAGGTGAGGGAAGAGTTAAAGGTGAAGGAGGACGAGGAAGAGACGGCGGCAGAGGAGGAGGAGGACAGGATGACAGGATGGAGGCGTTTATTTGTGGCACCATTAGGAGCAGCGGAGTGAGGACCAGGATTTGTCTCTTCAGGTGATTCTCTTCAGACCGGTCCAATCTGAAGCCAGAACACCAACACTGCTGTCAGCTCAGGTCAGACACACCTGCTGTGTGGAGTGGAGTGATGGGTGAGAGACGGAGATGCAAAGCAGCACTTTGACTGGCTCTCACCAAACCTTGTGCCTCTGTGATTGGACCACAGTCACCTGAGCCTTAGAAGGTCAAGGTACTGGAGCAAAGTCATAAAAGGAGACAAGGAAAGGAGAAGAAGAATAGAGGGGAGGAGCGGCAAGAAGGAGAGGAAAGGAAAAGGGAGAGGAGCAGAGGTGAGGTGAGAGGAGAGAAGGAGAGGGGAAAAGAAATGGGAAGTGGAGATGAGAGGAAAGGGAAGACGAGAACAGGAGAAGGGGGAGAGAGGAGGAAAAGACATGGTCAATAAATAAGAAGAAAGATAGGAGAGTGGGATAGGAGGAGAGGAAAGGAGAGGGGAGGGGAGGAGAGGAGAGTGGAATAGGAGGAGTGGGAATGAGAGGAGAGGGAATAAGTAGGGGAGAGAGGAGGGAAAGACCTGGTAAATAAGAAAATAAGAAAGATAGGAGAGTGGAATAGGAGGAGAAGAGATGAGAGGAGAGGAGAGGAGAGGAGAGGAGAGTGGAATAGGAGGAGTGGAGAGGAAAGGAGAGGAGAGGGAAGAAGAAGGGGAGAGAGGAGGAAAAGACATGCTACATAACAAAAGAAGAAAGATAGGAGAGTGGGATAGGAGGAGAGGAGAGGAGAGGAGAGTGGAATAGGAGGAGTGGAAAGGAGAGGAGAGGGAATAAGTAGGGGAGAGAGGTGGGAAAAGACCTGGTAAATAACAAAATAAGAAAGATAGGAGAGTGGGATAGGAGGAGAGGAGAGGAGAGGAGAGGGGATAGAAGAAGAGAAGAGGGAAAGGGAGAGGAGGGGAGGGGAGGAGAGAGGATGACTCATACCTTTGTAATAAACCAAATCTCAAATATTTACAAGGATGCAAAGACACACGTGAGAAATAAAATGATTTGTTGGCAACTTCTGAACAGAAGCCAAGAGGAAAGGAGGTGTGAAAACACAAACACAGGTAAAGAAAGAGAGACAAAGAGAGAGACAGAGGGAGACGGGAGATTAAGAGGAGGAGACTCTGCTGCTCTGTCTCTTCAAATTAATTGAACATCCGTGGATTCTGCAAAAGGAGGTGAGGATAGACAAGGCAGGACTCAGTGTGTCCATTCACATGTCAGTCACTCCGTCTGGATGTTCTCTGCAGAGGTTTATGGGACAGGTGTGTTCCATTCCACCTCCACCCAAACTGCAGCGTCTGCTGTAGAAATCAGTGTTTTCTGGGATCAGTGAAGTCCAGGAACGTCGGCTCAGACCAGAGGAACACGTCAGGACACGGCCTCTCAGCCTGGACACTGTATTAAACACCAGCCTGTGTCTGCACTAATTGGCTGAGTGATGGAGTGATGGAGTGATGGATGCTGCTGCGCCCAACTCTCATTCACACCCCTGACATCTCCATACATCAGCTGACACCACTCTGTGGATCCATCTGTCTGTGAGGGATGATGGTTCTGACAACTCCTCTCATCAATTACCCACCAGAGGGCAGACGGGTAGGAGTGGGGGGGGGCAGCGAGTCTCAGTCCTGTCCTGATGATGATGGTAAAACCGAGGCCTGTGGCCCTGCTGTGCTGCCAACTACAGAACCAGGGGCGTAGCCAGAACCCATAAAATGAGTGGGCCCTGGAAAAATCAGGGGGGCCCAACCCCAAAGTATTATAGCCTAAGTTTGATAATGAACATCGTCCCTCGTTATGACATTGCAGGTGCGGGCGGTCCTGACTGACAAGTGGGCGGGTCCACCCACCCGTGGCTACACCTATGTACAGAACACTATTTTTCTAAGGAGGACAAACTTTGCTTTACAGACTTCTGAGTGAGAGAGTTGAAGAGTTGGGAATTGATATAGTCATAAAAAGTGACGTCAACCTGGAAGAACGATCGGTTTAAAAATAAAACCTCCTGACGTCAACTTTGATAAGAGCTACAACAGTCCAGGTCCAGTGTGGTCAGACCATAGTTGACCAGAAAAATCATTAAATTGACTCTCTGTCGTGTGAGTTTATCACAGAATATACGGTAATAGACGATTATCCAGAGATACAAACATAAAAACAGCAAATATATTTGTGTTTCGTTTGATGGACCAGTTGTTATGAGACCAGACCGACTGAGGAGGTCTGAGGTCTGTGAGGAAGTCTACGACCGACCCAGACCAGACAGGCAGCAATGATTCATCTCCACTTGTGCATTTGTCCTTTACTGGAGCTCATTGATTGAAGCTAAACGGCAGGAGAGGAGGAGTCTAGTCCAAGTCTCTGAACACCACGTGTCTGCCCTCGGTGTCTCAGCATCACATTAAATTTGCAGAGAAAATCTGTGTCCAGGACTGGAGTCTCAGCTCAGAGACCAATTTAGCAGCAGCGTCATGGACGGACTCAGGTGATTCATTATTTTGTCTGATGGAGACAGAAGGCGAGACGGAGGGAAAGGAGACTTTTCAACAATAGATTCATTGTAAAAACTGTCAAATGTCCTAGAGTTAATCTGCTGTTGCTCTCATAGATGTGACCAAAGCCTTGGGTCACGTGAGAGTCTGGACCTCATCAACCATCTCAACCAGTGAGAGCATTTACAGTGAAGCTAAGACTGAGATACATTAACCAAAATAAATCATCTCCAAATGATTTCTCTTTCCTTTAAACACTTCAACCTCCCAATATCCATTTCCTAGAACTTGTCCTGACACAGAGTGGGTAAATATTTGACTGCTGGGCCACAGTGGGTTCTGACCGCAAATGACTCTTTAATTCAAACTAGTTTAGACCTCAGCAGATGCACTGACACACTGGACTTCTGGTGTGTCATCACTAACTAGTTCAATTTAATTAACACGGTCAAATGGCACTGTTTAAATTCAAAACAAAAGAGTTAAACACAGAAAAAAGACAAGGATAAAGGAACTTGGACGTTTGAATAGAGGATTAAACAGAAAGTAAAGACAGCGATGGTTTCCTTTAGACTGACATACACTGTGGACACTGTTCAAGCTGATGATCAGGTTTGACTGGACTGATCACACTGTACGTCCATACACTACATCTGTCCCCCATAGCTGGAACTGTCTCAGATAAAGACAAGAAGGAGGAAGACAAAGCTGGTAGTGGGAGAATAAAGCTCAGCAAATAAAATCTAATTTCCCTGACAATTGGTGTCATTCTGTGAACACACACAGAAAAGAAAAGGTGACTATGACGATATGTATGGACCAGGAGATGTCTTCACAGACGTGGTCAGTCTGAGCCACAAATCTGGTCCAATCGCCAGATAGTTGTGTTACTAAAAAATCATAGAAAACAGGATCCAAACAGGTTGCACTGTTTTTTTTAACTAATTCTCCTCCGCAATGATTCACTGAGGCGTTAAGCTGCAAATCAATGCGTCTGCTCTGAGATGAAGCTCCACTGGAGCCTGAGTGACCGACCAGGCAGGTCCACTGCAGGTGAGATCGATCCAGTCGATGCACAAGTGGATCACAATCCAAGGAAAGGGAATAAGAACGCAGTACCGCAGAGTTCCTGTAGAGTGGAGTTAAACATGATCCACGTCTTTTCCGCCGTTGTCAGGCAGAGACAGGTGTCAGAGGCTCAGGAGCTCAGAGCCTCACAAACAGGAACAACATCTGACAGTCGAACCGAAGGACGACGGTTCGCTGCCTTCTCTGCCGTGAACGCCTGTGTTCCAATGTATGTCTTCACGTTCACACCTTCACGTCCGTCTGTCTCGCCGTGTTCGCTTCATGGATTTCCCCATATCTGAAATCGCTCCGACTCGTCAGACGTGATGAGGTGTAAAGTCCGTGGCCGGCAGCAGTACATTGAGCTGTAGCCTGTCAAGCCTTTGTGTCCCACTGGGCCTGTCACCTGTGATTCACTCTGAGTGGTAATAAAATGCTGCAGTTCTGGGATGTGAGGTCAGAAGGCTGCAGGTAAAAATAGAACCAGTCGTCTCAAAATGGTCAAACTAGAAGATTGAATATCTGATCTCCATATTATATATACATTATATTATATGAACTAACCATAGAAAGTCAATAGATGGCAGCATTGCAGGTCATTGACTATAAAAAATAAAATAAATATTGCCATGGCTATATCGGTATCGGTCGATATCCAGATCAGAATCAATTCTTTTTTAAATAATTCTTAAATTCACCAATTTAATGCTTTCTCATTTAGACATGAGACGTCTATTCACCAAAGGTCTTGGGTTCAAACACTGCTGATGGCAGGACTGTAACAGTTGGACAACACCAGAAAGAAGTTCTCTCAGAAGGAGTAATAGAGTTCTGCAAAAAAGAAAAAAATATACTGGGTTTCCAATCAAGGTGAAGGGAAAGGTTTACAGGACGGTGGTGAGACCAGCCAGGATGGATGGGTTAGAGACACTAGGAATAGACAGAAGACAGGAGACAGAGCTGGAGGTGGAGGAGTTAAAGATGTTGCTGAGGTTCTCTCTAGGAGAGACAAGGATGGACAGGATCAGGAATGAGGTGATTAGAGGGACAACACAGACAGGAAGGTTTGGAGACAAAGAAGCTAGAGAAGACAGATTGAGATGGTTTGGACATGTTCAGAGGAGAGACAGTGGCAACCCCTGAAAAAGGAACAGGTCTAAAGGAGAAGAAGAAGATTCCAAGTTTTCCAATACTACAAATCGGTTAAGATTTTCCTAAGATTGTACAATAATGTTTCAGCTGCAGTGAAACTGTATATCACATTACTGTACATAGAAGTTCCTCTTTGTTGACTATATGCAAAGTTAAAGGACTATATTTAGTTAAAATATGACGTAGCAATATAAATATACCAAATATATATCAAATTATATCCATCAGACTCCTCCTCCTCATCATCATCATCATCATCATCATCAGCTGGCAGCTTCAGCTTCTCACTGTCCAGGATGACTCGATTTCATACACGTTCGCTTACAATTGGGCTCCTCCTGCAGGCGGATACATGCTACTGCAGCATTAACTCTTTACAGTCCGTCGTACATCTTTACTTTAAGGTATTTATTTTCTCAGCTATGAAAGTGCCTTTTATTACATTTCTTTCACAACTTGATAAATTGTTCTTAGGAGATCGTTAAGCTTCACGACAACAGGTCTGAAGATGTAAAAACAAACAAACACAGTGACTTCACTTCCGCTCTTGTCTCTCTCCTCTCTCCCCTTTTGCTTTTATTATATCTTGTACTGTGTCCTTGTGTGTTCTTCTAAATAAAATGTATTAATAATAATAATCATTTAATCATACTAACAATTCTATAATCATGACATTTTTACGCTTCTAATACATCGACGTGATTGGTTAGTAAGCGTAAAAACGACACAGTCAGCGGAGAGCCGTGATTGGTTGAAGCTGCGTTAGAGTAAAGTTGCTGTAAACTAGCAGCGTGAGACCGGAAGTACACTTTTAAAGTCGGCTCAAAATGACAGTCAAGCAAAACTTGTTGATAATATTAAAACAAAATCAACGGAAGTTAAAACGGCGTATATTTTGCTATTTTAAATCTCTATCATAGGTTTATTCCGTTTAGTTTTATTCATGTTTTGAGTTGACGTGAATTGTTTTTGTTTTCTTCTGAATTTTCACTTTTCTATTTCATCCCATTGCTTTTCGTTTCTTATCTCTATTTCTTTGTGTTTTTAGTTTCAGCGTTTCTGTCGTATTTTTGTTAAAAGATTCGAGAACACGACACTATATGCTTTTACATTGTAAACTCCGACCGGAAATGCCGTGCCTAGTCCTGACCCCTGAGTGGACAGAACAGCGACTGGAAACCGTTTGAATATCGCCTCCACCCTCCCACCTTCTCTGAGGAGCAATGGACACAAAAAGTCCGGTCCTGCTTAGCAGAACGAACACAGTGGACCGTGAAGGCGTCATGATGTGTTCACGGACGGGTTCTGTCTCAGCGTTAGGGCCTGAATATGGACCTAACATGGATTGTTCTGGCTTTAATTCGGCGCCGGTTTGCGATGAGCGTAAAGTAAAGAAGAGAAGGAGGATGTTCTGCCTGAGGAGGAGCTGGGAGAAGCAGGAGAAGAAGACGGAGCAGCAGGAGCAGAGCTTCACCTCCTCCAGCAGCATCGTGCCGTTCATCATCCACAGTCACATCCGCAAAGAAATCAAACACATCTGCAGAAACTGCCGAGGAGCGGAGCCGCTGGACGGTGAGACCGAGTCGGGGGAGAGGGGACTAAGGAGAACGGGCAGGAGGTTCGACTCCTTTAACTATGATAAGAATCGATGATGGGCATCTGTCGGTGACCGCTCCCTGTCGGTCAGCTGGAAGATGCAGCAGCAGGAGGAGGAGAGAAGGAGCTTTTTACTTCCTTCACTACAGTCTTATAGTCACTGGAGGTCGATTGTAACCGGTCTGGTTCAGTATCCAGTTTCTGACAATTTGACGATATTGGGATATCGATTTTTTAAACATGATTTTCCTTTATAAAAAAGTTTAACTGCCAAGATCATAGATAAATGATATATAATCACAAAGAAGAAGGAAAACAGAATGAATCAGGTCAACTCTTCTCCACATCAACCTCAATTTGCTGGTATTTGCTATGTTCTAGCTCAGGATCTACCATCACTCCTCTGGAGGTCTTCTGGTAGATCTAGAGCTGAGGTTTGACATTTTGTTGAAGAACTGTTGTTCTGGTAACATCTCCACTGGGTGGTGGTGAGTTCAGCTTCATCGGTCAGTTAATGGAGTGAAGCTCTGAGGCTCCAGGAGCTGCTGAAGGTCTGGATGTTGCTGAGCTGTTGTTGTTGCTGCTGCTGAGCGAGTCACAGTTGAGACCACAACACCACCACCACCACCACCTCTGGGTCACAGTGAAGAATGTGACCCGACGGTGTGAGTCCAACCCTCTGACTCACACCCTGGCTGTGTGTTTACAAGCACCAGGATAAAGGTTCAGCTCTTTAACTCATCACCAGGTCAGGTTTTAGAAGTTGAAGTTCCAAATCCTGGTACTTGAGGTACCAGAGCGACTTTCGAGTATCGTCCGATACGCAATACTAATTCGATGCCAAGGTGGAATTAAGTATTAAAATCTACAGACACAAAGATGTCAGCCATAAATGACAGGTTAGTTCCCTAACTAGGTAAAAGTTAGTTAAAATAAATGATAAAAATAATCTGCTTTGTAAACACTGTGGTTTTAATGATAAGTGTTTGTTTTCGTGCTAAAATCCAAATAGAGTTTGAATGCACCAATCAGCCTGGAGGTCTTCAACCATGTGACCTGTCCATTTTCCTTCTTCCTGTTTTGTAAATGTGAACATAATGTTGTTATTGTTGTTTACTCTAAGCGCCGCCTGCTGGGTTTCTAGATATTTTCCTGCTCATTTCCTCCCGTCCTTCACCTCTGGCACACACTTCACACACCAGCGTTGTGTGAAGTGTGTGTCCACGAAGCAGCAGCAGCAGCAACGTGTTGTTGTAATGAGAAAAAAAAGGTGTAATTTTCAAATGTGCGACGTACAGAACAGCCTTGGGTGAGATTGGTTTCCAACAGCTCCCTGAGGGCAGAGAGGGAATTACACTTCACAGAGAAGAGACTGATTGGAAAAAAAACCCAGTGGAGGAGGGAACAGATTCCTGTTGGAACCAAGGAACGGCAGAACCTGCCTGAGTGAACCAGGATCTAAGGCTCTGCAAATGATCTCCTCCAGTCTTGATTTATGCTCCGCCCCCTGGGAGTTTAACATAATAAATCTGAGCCATAAAAAGTGAATTATAATGGACTTTTCAACTGGTTTATCATCTGAGAATTGATTTTGAAATCAATGTAATGATGTGAGCAGTGAAGTCTATTGATTGATCCAGATGGATCTTATTTGACATGAGGAAGAGTTGGACTTTGGTGTTGAGGTGGCCTGGGCAGGAACGTGCACTCATGTCATGTCCTACTGGGAGGAGACCCAGAGGAAGACCCAGAGGAAGACCCAGGACACGCTGGAGACACTATTGCTGTTTTCACACTGGCACTTAATTCGGTATTCGCTGCGACGCCAAAACCAGTTTTGCTCTCCGTTTGCATTCACATTACAAACTAACGCGCATTCGCTCCTCAACTAATGCACATTAACTAATCCACCTCTAGTTGGTGGTTTCGATACCGAATTAACTAATATGGGTGTAAAGCAATAAAAAGTAAGACAGTTGTCGCTCCCCGTGTGTGTGAACACAACAACACCCGTGTTAGTTTAACGAGCTCGTAAAATGCTCTTCTTCATTCGTTCTTTGTGTCTCCTTCTCATCGCCTTCATACGTTGCCTTCATACGATCTTTCTGTAACCTGCTCCATTTATTCCTCAAAATTGCACGTGCGTTTGTTGACAGAATCCATGTTGAATAAAACCAGATATTAACGAGACGTCGTTCTATAACCATGTGAATAAATTGAAACTGGACCCTGGTTAGACTAATGCGTATTCGCTCCCTTATTGTGTGTGAATTCAAAGCAGGTATCGAATGTGCAGCGAATACCAAATTAAACTGAATGTGAATGCAAAGTGAATCGAATGCGGGTTAGTTAATACTGCTTAACTACTTCTGTATTCAATTCTGAATTGAATGAGAAAACGGTATATGTTGCTCAGCTGGTCTGGGAACACCTTAGGATCCAACCAGATGATGGAGTAAGAGTGTGAGTGTCACTGCTACCCCAGGTAGATGGACAAAATATGGTTGGATCATTTATTGACCTACGGCTGACTAAGCATGTGACCTCACACAGGAAGTTACTGTTTGAAAATATGAAGTAGAATAAACCTTTTGCTCTTTGCGCAGGTGTCGTTTACCTGCATCTTAACATTGTCGTTTGTTTCTCCCTCTTTCCAGCTGAGGAGGTGGGGAGGCTGGCAGCCATGCGCTCTGATTCGCTGGTCCCTGGTACGCACACGCCTCCCATCCGGCGGCGGAGTAAATTTGCCACGCTGGGGCGTCTTTTCAAACCCTGGAAATGGAGGAAAAAGAAGAGCGAGAAGTTCAAGCAGACGTCGGCAGGTCAGGAAGATAATAACTGCTCCTCACTTCCTGTCACAGCATCGAGATGAGCGGCTCTGCTGAAGTCAGTGGCCGACACTCTGATAAACTAGAGCAAAGCAGCGTCTGATACAGAAACCACAGGCTGCAACCATCTGATCTGTGTAATCAGAAGGATTCAGAGAAGGAAACAGCGTCTCCTGCTGAGCGTCAGCTCTAATGAGCGCCTCCTTCTCTCGGTGAGGGAGGTGAGAGATCAGAAATGAATGGAACTGCTGGTCATCACCAATAACAAAGCTTTGATGCAAAGAGTCTGACCTATAGGAAAAAAAACAAGTCATTAATTAACTATACTGAATAAATAAGAGGGTGGATTTGTCATTAGATTGAATTTTCTCATGGTCTAAAATAGTGGCTCCCAACCTTTTTTTTGGCTTGTGACCCTATTTGGATCTCATACAATTCTGGCGGTCCCCAAGACAATTTTTCCGATAACAACTGATACCAGCATGAGTGATTCTGGCAAATTAGACGAAACCCAGCATTTGGTTATTGGGATTTTTATTATCAGAGGAAAAACAAATAACAATGTAATCAATATTACATAATCATTAGTGGTGTGAAGATGAATCGTTTTGGATCGGTTATCGATCTGTGACTTACATGATTCGAGTGTATCGTCAATAAAGCTCTGATTGGTTTAAATACAGTAAAACGGTCTGATGGTTCGGATTTTTGTCCGTGGATTGGTTTCCTAGTCCAGTGCCCCGCACACAAATAGATGTTTAGACACAGCCGTGTCATTGGCCGCTTCCTCCCACTATGCAGGTTGTGTCAGTTGCGGTGTGTGAACTGTGACGAGTGCTGATTTGATCCAATACACTGGAGGTCCAACAAACCTTAGCAGTCAGAGACTGGCAGCAGTGTTGTTGAAAGCGCAGTTGCAAATTTTTATTGAATCGAACCGAATCGGATCGAACTGGATCGATCGTTTAATATTTTTATGAATCGTTCCTGAATCGGATCGTAGCCTGTGAATCGAGATTTGAATCGGATCGATGTGTGAGTGAAAGACTCTAAGCCCTTATAGTCATGGTGATTGGAGAAATGATATTGGACATTGTCAATGCTCTGAGGACGTCTTAGCAGCAACCATGGTCCACACTGTGAATTATCATCCAACCAAAGTTTTGGGACAAAACTTAATTTTTAAAGTTTCTAGAATTAAATGACTTGACAACAAGTTTACTTCACTAGTGGACCAGCTCCACTTCCTCCTTAGGAACCAAACAGAATAGACGGAAAAAACGAGGTCCAGTTCTTTCTCCGTCTCATCATCACAGACAGAATCCAAGGTGAAAAGCTCTGCCACAGTGGATGAAAATAATACTACTGTTCAACCTGATCCATTTCATTTGTGTCTCACAGCAGTTCTACAGTGAAGATAATAACCTGTTAATAATTAACCCTAACCCTACTGGTTGATTACGGTTAATTAGCTGTGTTTTTTTCACAAACTACATCCATTTCTTAACATCATTTCTATTGATTTTTTTCCTCAGTCCAGACGTTGTAGTTAATTACAGATTCAAACCCAGCAGAGCGGCTGCTGCAGTCGATAATTAATATTCACCGTGGAGACAAATTAGCTCTAAATGCTGATCTGCTGCTGTGGCTGCAACAGCAAATTAACTTCAGTCTGGTTGGAGACACAGGAGCCAGGGTTGTTAGTGGGACACATGTCCAGATCAGAGCCTCAGTGGAGACACACACACGTACTGCACTGTGTGTATTAGACCCAAACAGGGAGCGGAGGAGTGGGTGACGGAGCTGTTCCCTCCACCTGCTCCCAGAGTCACTTTATTATTTCCATTTTTAACCTGCAGCTAAAACAGTTTACAACCTCAGGTAGAAGATGAGGCCTGTGTTAGAGAAGGTTCCAGCCTGTAGAGGGAGCTGCTGTCATCGATGGCTCAAAGCAGCGGTGGTGGAGCCAGAATGGGGTCAAAGTCTCAGTCAGATCAGGGTCAGAAACAATGGGTGAAATAATGTGAAGAAGAATGAACCTCAACCTTTAGAGATAAAAGTTCCCAGGTCTGGTTGAAGGGAGAAGGACTCTGTCCAACAGACTAAATAAAAGGTAGAAGATGGATGAGATGAAGATGCTGAGGTCTTCACTGGGAGCGACCAGGATCAGGGAAATGTTGTTTTATTTCAGATGTTTTGGAAGAGTCATAAAAATGTATCTACCACAGACAGGAAGGTTTGGAGAAAAACCTAGAGAAGACAGATTGGACATGTTCAGAGGAGGGACAGTGGATACATTGGTAGAAGAATGATCCTAGAGATGGAGCTACCAGGTAGGAGACAAAGAAGAGATTGATGGAGAGAACAGGAGAAGATGAAAAATGTTGACTTGCTGTGGAAAGACCTGAGAAACCTCAGATAAGGAAGCAGAGGATGGATGAGATGGAGTCACATGATCTGGGGCTGCAGTGGTTCCAGTTGTTGAGTTCTGTGGTCAAAACCATGAATGACCTTGAGATGTTTTTTTTTCCCTCAGTTCTGGAGAGGAAGATGTCGACTCGTCAGAGCAGAGAAGAACTCATCAAGAAGGGAGTTCTGAAGGAGGTGTATGAAAAAGGTCAGGATCCTGGAATCTCCATGTGGTTGATTCACAACCCTCAAAGATAAAGATCATCATCATCACCATCTCTTTGACAGAGAGTACATCTCCAGCCTTAAGAGAGGAGGTGAAGATGGAGAATGGGCGTTCTCCAGCGCTGAGCTCCGACCCGTCAGATTCTGAAGGTACCGAGCTGATGGAGGGAGCAGCAGCTGCAGGTACGGAGGAGTCACATCATCTGACACGGTGTCAGCTCCAACTGTCACATGTCCATCTAAAAAATCATTGTTCTTCTCCTCAGGACCGGTGGAGTTCCAGATGGTCAGTGACAACACGGGCCAACAGGACCAGAGGTCCAGCCAAGCTCCGCCTACGAAGAAGTCTAACTTATACCCAGCTGACACTGCCGAGGCCACGCCCACCAGACCTCCAACGATACACAAACAACCTCCTGCACTGCCACCCAAGCCCTTCACCAGGATCCCAAACCACATCACAGGTGATGGCTCCACCTTCAGATGAAGCCCAGATCCTTTCTTCAAACACGTCTGATTCTTTCTTCTTGGTGCAGATGGTGCTCCCATCAGGTTGCCATGTATGTCGGTGAAACTGTCGCCTCCTCTCCCCGCCAAGAAGCTGATGATCACCGTACCCACAGGCAGCATGGAGCCTTCACCGCTCTCCTTCCAGAGGTGTCCTGCTCCACCCAGCCACGTCACCATGGGAGGCCACTCTCTGCAGTACGGGTCGCTGCCGCTTCACCCGCCGAGTCGAATCATCGAGGAGCTGAACAAAACACTGGCACTCACCATGCAGAGGTTTGAGAGGTGAGTTCCTGCCTATCTTCATCCACCCATGGATGCACAGCTGCACCTTCTACACCTTTGTCTTTGGGAGTTGATTGTTGCTGTAGAAACGCCTCATGGCGTGAAGGTAGCAGGTGAATTATCACGTCTTTGCCAACCGTTGTCCACTGACGTGGGCAGAAAAGTTATCTCTGCTCCTGCTGCTCCCGACGCCTCATCCATCAGTGTGATTGGTCGCCCGTCTGAAGGTTCATATTCCCGGGTGGAGACGTCGCCCTCACAGCTGCTGCCACCGCCGCTCACATCCATGTGTTTTCACAGTCTGCTCTCAGGCTGTTTTTCTTTCCTTCCCTCTCGTCAGACTGTGTACACATCACATGTTCTCTGCGTCACTGCACACGTCCGTGACATGTGACCTGTGACCTCTTCGCTCTCCCACCGCCCTGCAGCTCCATGATGCACGGCGTTCCCACGCTGATGATCGAGTGCGACGACGACAAAGAGAACCTCCCCAACGAGGCAGACTACGAAGACATGCCGGGCATGTACAAGGATGAGGAGGAGGAGGAGGAAGAGGACGATGATGAGGAAGAGGAGGACGAGGAGGAAGAAGAGGAAGATGAAGCCCTGTTTACAAGTATGTGGCATTTATTTATTTACATGTGTTTTTGTAATGTGAAAAACCTCCTATATGTTTTTACAGTAAGGATATTAAATCATGTGCGGCTGATTCAGTAGCGCCCCCTGTCAACAACATCACACATTATATATAATACTTTTGTTATCAGATTTTTTTTTTTTTCAGGCCAACAACAAAAGAACTAATTAAATTATATTTAATATGATAAATACACAATAATACACATTTGATATAATGTTGTGGACCAGTAATTGTTAGATCATGGACCAGATTTGATCTACGGACCAGAGTTTGACACCTGTGCTCTACAGAAGGATATTAAGAATAAAAGAAAATTAAAATTGGTCAAATTCTCATCTTGCCCGTTAAAAAAAGAACAGGACCGTGAAATTTTTAAAACGATTTTGACTAAACTGGAGATCGAATCCAAAACAGTATCCGGGCAGAAGAGAAGGAAAGAAGAACTGACCACCAGCCTGAGGCTGCACTGAAGAAGACAAACTCCAAACATCTTCCATCTGTTGCAGGCACACTAGCCATGAAGGTCCTACGAAAGGACTCTCTCGCCATCAAGCTGAGTAACCGTCCATCCAAGAGGGAGCTGGAGGACAAGAACATCCTGCCTCTGCAGTCTGACCAGGAGAGGTTGGAGTTCAGACAACAAACAGCCACCAAACTGACCAGGTGAGCAGCCGCTGGGTCATTAGCACAAGTTGCCTTTAACTCCAGAAAGAAACAAAATTGAAGTGTTTGTCCATAAATAAGAATAATCTTATAATTATTCTCTACAAATCCATTCATTCTTTCTCATACAAGTTTTCCTCACTTTCTGTTCATTACTGTGGCGCCCCCATGTGGAGATGGATGATGTAAAACGGCTGTAAATCCTCACCTCACTGTACCATCAGCCGTAAAACTACCAAGTGTAAATTGTTGTAATGAATCTCTGTGGAAATCTCCACCTGGTCACAGTCAATGTCACTTGTTCTAATCACTGGTAGGAGTCAGAACTATGAACATCACATGCATCACAGGTTTGATGGTCCAACTAATGGAGCTCCAACAAAGTCATTGTTTTATTTTTATTTTCTGATTAGACGCTTGAGTCAAAGGCCGACGGCAGAGGAGCTGGAGCAGAGGAACATCCTCAAACGTAGGTTCTACTCACTCATATCTATGTTAATATATTTAACACATAGAATATATGTGTTAACATATATACAACACATGTGTAATCCTTCATGGTCTTTATGTGCAGCTCGAAATGATCAAGACGAGCAGGAGGAGAAGAGAGAAATTAAGAGACATTTGTCCAAAAAGGTAAGAAGGACGATAAGATTGTGACTCCAACTTGGACTGAGACCAGGTGTAAGACACCATGACCATTGAGTGATATCATGTGTTTTGTCCCACGGACTATGATCCAGTTTCAGTCTTTACTGTATTATATGGACTTTAAATTGTCTGTGTCAGAAAAGGTGTCAAGAAAACTGTATCATTGGATCAGTTATTTCTTCTATTCCTTCTTCTTCTGTGAGCTCAGTGTCTGGTTCTGTACTTTATAATAAACGTATTTAATCCTTTTTCTTGTGTAAGTCTTGGCTTCGTCCTGTCATTTTCAGTGACAGATTAGAAACATTCCGTTGGTTAAGGATTTAACAAAGTGATCGATTGATGGAAAGTTCTCTCTTTCTTCTACAACCTGCAGCTCAGCCAGAGGCCGACGGTGGAGGAGCTGAGGGAAGCAAAGATCCTCATTCGCTTCAGTGACTACGTGGAAGTGGCTGAAGCTCAGGACTACGACAGGAGAGCAGACAAGCCATGGACAAGACTCACAGCTGCTGATAAGGTGGACAGCATCTGCTCAAGCAGATGTTCTTCAATTAAACATGGATGAAAAAAAAAAAAAAAAACAATTTTCAACCAAAGTGAATTATTGTGTCTGTACTTTTCCCAGGCTGCAATAAGAAAAGAGTTGAATGAGTTCAAAAGCACAGAGATGGAAGTTCACGAGTCTAGTAGACATCTGACCAGGTGAGAACGATGGTGATATTTGGTATTTGGTTCCAGCTGTCACAACCATTGAAGTCTGGAGGTTCTTTCATTTCTCAACCAAAAAGCTCTTCAGTTCCCAGTGGTTAAGAAACTGGACCTGGATCCTCAGGGTTCTAGGTTTGAATCCACAAGTTGCCACTCACTGCTCCCCGGTGGCTCAAAGCTGAACAATGTTGACATTGGTGATGGGTTAAAAGCAGAGTTGATATTTGGTTGTGAGCAGTGGAGTGAATCACAAAGTCACAATGACAAGGAGTTTCCTTTCCTTTCCTTCCTTCCTTTCCTTCCTTCCTTCCTAACTCATTTTCTCTTTCCCATTGTTTGTCCTTTCTTTCTTCAGGTTCCATCGACCATAAATCATCTCTGATCCTTCAGATGGCTGCTGCTGCTGCTGCTGTCGCGTTACTTCATTTTTTATATTTGAACTGAAACATCAAGTGCTCAGACGGCTGCTCTTTGACCTGGTTCCAAAAACCGCGACCTGTTCCAGCGTCTACTTCCAGACTGAGGTTGACGACAACATGAGCCATCGCAGGAAAGAGGAGCAACATAAAAAAAAATATTCTAGATCTAGAGATTTGACAGACTTTTTAAAAATCTCTAAAAACTTTTTAAATGGTCTTTTCTATGAGGCGGCAATATGTTGACTTTCAGCACTTTTGTTTCTCTGACTGTCTGTTGGTGGCAGTCGGTGCCAATGTAGAGGATCAGGAAGAGTTAGGAGTGAACAGAGTTGTGGTTTTTTTATTTCAGCTCCCACCTTGGTCTTCATCTCACTGAACTTGGTTTAGTTTTGTCCTCATCTCAATGTCCGTCTTCTCTTCTTGTCAGGATTTTGGAAAAACTTACAAGGCTGAGAAGAGAACTTAAAACCAAAGTCCCAAAAAATCAAGAGCAACTTTGTGGAATTACTACATTGGAGGCAGTTACTAAAAAGACAACATCCTTCCACAGCAGTGACGTCAGTCTGCTGAGCAATAATTGTATCTTTGTTTCTAAATCTGATCAAAAGCTGCATTGAAATCTTGCTTGGAATCCCAGAATTCCATCCAAAGTGACAAACATGTTCCACTCAGAGTTGTGTGAACCTTCATGTCCCTCACTGTGCCTACAGTAGTTTTAACAGGGAGTAGAAAAGTTGCCAAAATCCCCATATTTCCTCACAAACAGCCACAGGTTGATCAACCTTTTCTTTGGTGAATTTTATTCAGACATTTTTGTACCTCATTATGATTTCGGAGTCGTCACGCTCCTAAAACTCAAGTTTTTGTATTCTCCATGTTCACATCCTCAGTGGGCTGCACGTGTGTGTGTGTGTGTGTGTGTGTGTGTGCAGGAGTCAGTAAAGAAACTATTCTCAGAATTCTAAGAAAATGTACATATTTAAGAAAGAAGGTGAGACTTTTTTGTAAATCAGAGAGAAGTGCATGTGAGTGTTAATTTATTGTGAGTCTTCTATGATGTACGACGTTTCTTAAAGAAAGAATCTTATTAAAAATAATAAGTTCATTTTTCCCCCTTGTCCCAGTTCGTGTCTCTGTCAACAGTTTTTTTGAAAGAAAATCCAAGTTCAGTCAACAGGTATTCCCTCAGGTAGTCTGCTTCTCAGACGGAGGAAGTCCTTTCCCAGTGGATTCTGGGAAATCATCTCACCTCAGGATGCAAAGTCTTTCTCTGTCTCCTTTGTGGAGTTTCATGACGTGTGCACTAGGGGGCCACAGTGTTTATGCCACAGGTCGATGGCTTTGGTCACGATGGCGTCTGTGTTTTCCTGTGGTATCTGGACACAACAACAACAAAGTCAGGCTGTTAACTATTGTAACAAGTTAGTGGTTATATGTTAGTAGTTATCAGATACCTTATCAGATATGTAACTGACGCAAAAGTCTGGGTTTTTGCTAAATTTGCAGGAAATTTATTTATTGTCCTCACTTTTGGACACATGTTTCCAGCATCCAGCTACATATTATTGCTCAAAGACAGACCTGGATAAACTAAGGCTACTGGACCAGGTATAGCCCAACAATCTGGTGAGTCAAACACTTGACCGAGGTATGGTAAGGACATGACTGTTTATCCTCTTGCATGTGTTGCAAAAATGTGACTGTAATTTCTGAAGATGCCACTAGATGGCGGCAAACGTGAATTTTTCTTAACTTTTCTTAAAAATTTGAGTTTTACTGCTGCACGTTTTATTATCTCACCCAGCATTATTTCGTCATCAAGACAGTACTGACCCAGTCTACCAGTCTCATCAACAGCCTTATGACTCAAACAGTAAACTGAGAAACATTATTCACTCACTTTACACAAGAACTTGGCGATGCCTTCAGGCCGGTTCATTCCCATCAACACGATCTTGTAGCTGAGCAGAATCTCCAGAGCCACAAACACCAGAATCTTACAGGAGCCACTGACGACTTTGTCCCAAACCCTAAAAGTCATCATTTCAGAACAAAAGTCTAAATTCTGAGTACAGAGATAACGTTGCTTTCATTTTACTGGTCTGAGGCTGAAATAACACAAAGTCTCAATGACATCTTCATAGACAACAAGTGAAAAGGGCGGGTAACAAAAACATGGCACTTATAAAAGATAATATCCAACATTTCCCGATATATCATTATTTTCATGCTGACCTCTGAAGACTGGACTCTGGGAGACATCCGGCAAAGCAGCGTTTGAACCAGAGACTATAGGGAAGCTGACTCAGAGCTGCAGTGTTCCTCAGGTGACTGAGCAGTCGAGGTTCCTCCTGACTCAGATAGTGCTCCAGGCTCTTTGGCTGCCAGGAACCACAACAGAAGGAGTGAAAGAACAAAGAAAAAGTCAGGAAAAGGAAAGGACATTTCACTTAGAGAAAAAGCTCCTGGCGTAAGATAGTGTTTGGTCCATACCAGATGAGGTATGGAGTCTCCAAACTTGGTGTGGAACTGACTGATGAAACACTTTATCAGCCAGTAACAGTCGACCGGATCGTCCACAATCTCCTCCATGGCTCTGCTGATGGACAGAAAGTCTTCATTTTCTTCATTCTGCCAAATCAAAACACATCAGAAACTCAAAGAACGATCCAAACTCCAGGCTCTGAACTCTGAAGCTGCTGTATTCTCTTCTTACTGGTGGTGTGATCTCCGAGCACCTTGGAAGCACCTGACTTTCGAGCTGGAACATGCGTAGGTAGATGTGGGTGGAGGGCGTGGAGGAGCTAATGTACCTCATCACCTCCAGTGCTTCCAGGATGTCCTCGTACTGCTCCTTCCTGTAGCCCCCAACCAGAGTATGAGAATCACTGTGAGGTGGAAGGATTCCTGCAGGAACACAGGAGATTGAAATTAATATAGATAATAATAATGGGGGAGACAGTTTTTAACAGTAAATGTAGGTATAAAAATAAATATATTTATTTTTTTTATTAAGGCCTCAGTGTGTCTCTCACCCAACAGTACTTTCCACACATGGATCCTATACATGGACGGAAGAGGGAACCTCTGACTGAAGGTGCTTAGTTTCTCTAGATCTGTAAACAGTAGATCACTATTAGTCAAGCAAAAAGGGCACAATATACATTTAAAGGGATGGTTGGCACAGTTTTTCTTTTGCAAACTAATTCTATTATTTTCTCGATTTTATGTACATAACAATATTGTTGTAGTGAAGAAAAACAAGTCCTGTAGTTGGACCTGGACAGCTGGTTGAATAGAGACGACACTAGTCCACCCACCCAGAGGATTGTCCTTCAGCAGGATCTCCAGTGACTTCTTCTCCTCCACTCCTCTGAAGCCAACCTTTTCATAATAGGCTGAACGGAAGTTCCTCTGAGGATCGTCAGCCATGGTCGGACCTGGAGACTCAACATTTATTAAACTTTTTGAATGTAACCGTGAGCACACGTTAAATTCCTGTTTTCACAATTCCACGAGTTGTAAAATAGTATTAATTATATAATTAAATACATGTAAAATAAATAAAACCGTATGAAAATGGCGCACGACATCCTACCTTGTTTACACGATTCTAGTCCGTTCAGCTGTCAACTGTGGATTACAGCAGCTAACATGCTAATGCTAAACACAACGACTACACTACCAGTAAGAGTCGACTTTTCATTTATATTCATTTTCACTGTCGACTTAAACTGTTTGGCCTTTTAAAAAAATCACATCAAAAAACAGCGCAGCAGCCGCGAGGGCTCTGTTTACTACAATATAGTCCGTGACATGAGGAAATGGTCACCAGAGTCTAAGGAACTAGTTCCGGGCTAGGATTTTCAAAATAAAATGTTTAATTACGACGATGTAAAAAAAAAAGTAGTTGTACTGCCACGTTTTGTGTAGTGTATATTGTACGGTATGTATATTTTTTTACTTTTAAAAACTATTGTGATCTGACACATACTAACTGGTATATAAAATCTAACTAGTGGTAACTGTAGTGTATTGCAACAGAAGTAATATTCGATTGTGATCGCAATCATTTTATGATAAATTAACATCTTCACCAAAAAACGGTTATATTTATACGTTTTGTATTTATATCTTTCAATCTATTAATTTCGACTGTCTTTTTTCATTTTAAATCGGTGAAACTTAATATCAGTTAATCATTTAGATTATATTATTTTCAATTTGTGTTGTATTTTAGTGTAAACGTCCCTTAAGTCCCTTAAACTCTTTCTAAATATATCAGATATCTAGACGATGAAATATGTGGGGAAAATGTGTTTATGAATAATAATGACAACAAAAACACTGAATAAAGACTCAAAGGTTGTTTTTATTGGAAGATAAAAGCTGTTACAAAAAATGTGGCCATAAAATGCAACTGAACAATGAGTTAGTTTGGATATCAGAAATAAAACCCCACGGTTTAGTCAAGCAGTATATACTCATAACCCAACGGTGCATCACCTACACAAACAGAGGCACATGATATTATAATAGCAAACAAATGTAAACATTCCCTAGTAAGTGTTTGCAATAAAAGGCTTTAAAAAATAATATGTCATTTCAATGCAAATTGTAACAACTGTATTCAAAATACAGGCTTTGGCCATCAGTACGAAGCCTAATTTAGAGCACCAGCATTTAAAACAGCATAAACTCCAATTTTAATCAACATATTAAAAGGTAAGTTTCAATAATACTTTTTTTCCCAGTCCACAAACACAAACACAAATCCACATTTTTAGAAGACATTCTTCTGATCCTACTAGCAATTGAAAACAAAGCAAAAACAAATGGTCTTAATGATGTTTTTCTCCTCATAAAAATAAGACTTCTTTTTAATAAAATGATTTTTAACAAAAAATCAATCTGATTGTTACAATGGATTTTTATCTACTGAAAAAGTTGTTGAAGCCTGAATGGACGAGGGGAGAAGCTAGAGAAGAGGCGGAGGAGCCCAGGTCAAAACTGCTCCTGCGGGAGCTTCGTCTTGAGCCACTTCTGGACCCAGTAGTGGATCCCGGAGCTGAGGCAGCATTGTATGGACTACTGATACCTCTGGAAGATACAGATGAAGCCTGGAGCATCCTCACGCCGCTGCTTTCCTCCACAAGGCAATTATCCAGAGCCTCTTTGTAGGAGATCTTGAGTTTGCTCTTGGGGCAGGTCAGGTTCTTGGTATGGTGTCTGATGTCTGCCAGTTTTTGGGCAGCACTCACATCCAACCAGCCCATGTTAAGAGCATCTTGGATGGATCTTCTGCAGTTGGCTTCTGGGTCATAAAGACCTCCAGTTACATACTGAAACTCCATGAACCTGTTCCCTGCTTCATACGGAAGCCACATCTCCTTCATGGCCTGAGCAGCAGAAATCTTCTTTCTGGTTTTGACATCTTCAAAGCCTGTGTAGGCCTTCTGTGCAGATTTAAGGTGTTTTGCCATGTCATCCTTGATTAAACCAAGAGGAGTTGCCTCCTGGATGCTCAGCCGATTTCCATTGGCAGGGTTGATGATCCCTCCAGTACAAGCTTGGGCTTCCAGCAGTCTCTGAGCTGTGATCGAATCCACCAAGTCACGTTCAAGAGCCTCTGTGATGGAAATCTTCTCTACGGCGTCTGTGTCAAAGATGGCTCCCACAGGTTCTTGTTCACTCACTGCTTCCACAGGAGAAGCCAAGGTGATAGACACACTGGTTTTATGCTTCAGGGAATCGGGCGATTCTCTGGAAACGCTGCTGATCGTGGAGCTCCGTTCTGTCACCATGGTGGTTCTTGTTGTGGTCGTTTTGCCAAAAGAAGGCGAGGAGGGTCTTTGCAGATGATCAGATGATGTCAGCGACATTGAACCTAAAGATTCTGATGATCTTAGAGTTGATGATGATTTCACTGAGGATGTATGGGAGGTTGATGCTGACTGTTTTGATCCTGACATTGAAGATGAAGACAGTGATCCATGTTTGGTCTTCTCAGTGATAATATCTGCTAATTCAGTCAGTGTAATGGAACTGGAGCGGTACTGATCCACAATTGACTTATCAATGACTTTCCTTTCGAGGAGATCATTAATGTCAAATTGCCTTCCTGTCTTTTTATCATTGATAACAAACCGTACAGATCCATCGGGGGCAGTGATTGTGATCTCCTCCCACTCGCCCTCTTGCTGTGATAGGTCCAAATAGGTCTCATAGTCAATATATCCTTTGTCGTAGGCTTCACGTACGGTCATCTCTTTGTTGGTTTCTGGGTCAACAATCACCACCCTCCTCCTTCTTAAGGTGTTTTTCAGGGTCGACTCTGACTTTTTGGGGTCTATTATGGGCAGCAGGAGGAGACCGGTGTTTTTATCTGTGATACAGCGGGACTTCAGTTCCAGATAGGTCAGGTTGTCCTCTGTGTTTGGGTCAAAGAATCCCTTGGTGTCATCACTTTCATCAGTGAGGATTTTATTCATGTTTTCGTCAAAGTAACCTTTTCTGTAGGCTACCTCCACATCAATTCTATGGCTATGTTCAGGATCAATGATGCCACCACTGGCAATCTGGGCCTCCAGGAGACGGATGCCGTGGCCTTTCTCCACTAGACCTTTCTCTATAGCCTGAAAGAGGGAGATGATATCATTTGTTCCTGGCATCTGATAGCCAGTCACAGCCCTCTCTGCTGACAGGAGTTTGTCCTTGAACTCTGGCCCAAAGAGTCTCTTACTGTAGGCGTCACTTACGCTCAGATACAAGTTGTTCACAGGATCAATGATGAAACCTGAAGCAGCCTGGGCCTCAAGCAGTTCCAGAGTAGTTCCAGGTCGGAGCAATTTATTCTTCATTGCCTGATAGATGGGCATGACTTTATCATTGGCTTCATCGTAAACCCCTGCTATGCAGGTAGACCCTCTTAGATAAGAGTGCAGGCGTTTCTCGATGTCTTTGCTGGTGAGTTTACCCTCACTTAGTTTACAGACGTCAGACGGTTCCAGCAGTTTTGCATCCACAAGCTCTGAGATTGTTACCTCACCCCTCAGACCCTGCACAGTCAGGTCGGACTTCTTTGCTGCTCCTTCAGAAAGAAGCAAAAGACCTGTAAGTGGATCCGCTTTACATTGCCTTTTCAGAGATATGTATGTTGTTGGCTTTTGGGTGGCTGGGTCCTTGTAACACTCAGGATACTGGTTCAGGGCCTCGTTAAGGTTTTCATCTATAAGACCTCGACCCAGTGCAGATTCTCTGGGCAGAAAAACACTGAGATCAGGATCCAAAATACCACCAACAGATTCTTGAGCTTGAAGAATACGTAGGGCTGTGTCCTTGTCAATTAACCCCATCCTCAGGGCTTGTCCCGCAGACAAAAGTTTGTTACTTTTGGGGCTTTTGTAACCGATTGCCGCAGCCTCAGCTGCAAACAACTTTGATTCATCCTCTTTAGCCACTATCCCTTTGGCACTTGCTTCCTTCACAGTCAGCTTTTGATTACTTTTGGGGTCAATAATGTGGCCTGTGGCTGCCTGTGCTTCCAGTAGCATGTTAGCGCAATTGGAATCCATTAGGTTTTGTTTCTTTGCCTCTGTGAAGGACATTTTCTTTGATGGACCAGCTGCAACACCAGCAATAGACCCAGTCCCTTTAAGATAGACCTTTTTATCTACAGATACCTCTGAGACAGTTTTATCTCCTTTAACGAGTTTGTTGAAGGTTGCTTGATCCAGGATTCCGCAATCGAGCAGCTGCTTTGCAGTGACTGTCTTGCGGACACCTTCGAAGAGCAATTTGGAAGGGTCAAATCTCTCAGCGATGGGTAGAAGTTGTAATCCTGTGTGAGAATCTTTCTTGCACCTTCCCTTTAAGGCACCGTAGCTAACATCATTATCGGGTTCAGGGTCGAGATAACAAGCAGGATTACGCTTTAGAATCTGGCACAGTTCATCATCCAGGATATTGCGTTTGATGGCCAAGTGTTTAGGCAGGAAAACACTGAGGTTGGGGTCTAGAATTCCCCCCACTGACTCCTGGGCCTGTAGGTAACGAAGGCCAACCTTCTTGTCAAGGATTCCCTTCTTCATGGCCTCGAATACTGAGAGAAGTTTAGCTGAACTTGGATCTTTGTAGCCCACAGCTGCACCCTCGGCTGCCAGTAATCTTGTTTTGTCCCTTAAATCCACCACTCCCCTGGAGCACGCCTCATCTACTGTCAGCTTGGCGTTGGTATTTGGTTCGATAATGTGCCCTGTAGCTGCCTGGGCTTCAAGCAACAAATATGCACTATCATCAGGCAGAAGATGTTGTTCCTTTGCTTCTGCCAACGACATTTTACCTTTATGCCCTGCTACCACCCCAGATATGGGTCCAGTGCCTTTTAAAAAGACAGTCTTTTCAGCTGAAACTGTGGGAACACTTTTGTCACCTCTGACTAGCTGATCCAAAGTTGGTTTGTCTAGAATTCCACAATCAAACAACTGCTTTGCAGAGACTGACTTTCGAATCCCTTCAAACATAATCTTGGAGGGGTCCTGGCGCTCAATGATTGGCAGGAGTATTAGGCCAGTGTGAGACTCTGTTTTGCACGATTTCTTTAATTTATCGTAGCTAACCTCACTCTCTGTGTCTGGGTTAATGTAACACACAGGCTTCTTGTCAAGGGCACTGCATAAGTCTTTGTCTATTAGGTTGCGGGTTAAAGCCGTTTCTCTGGGGAGAAACACACTGAGGTTGGGATCTAAAATGCCGCCTGCAGACTCCTGGGCCTGCAGCAGACGTATCCCAGTCTTCCTGTCCACTAGTCCTTTCTTCATTGCCTCGTATAGAGAAAGAGGCATGGCTGTTCTTGGATCTCTGTAGCCTACGGCAGCTCCTTCAGCTGACAGAAGTCTATCTCTGTCCCTATTGTCAACCACTCCCTGAGCACAGGCTTCCTCTACTGTTAACTTCTTATTTTTTGCAGGGTCAATAATGTGACCTGTGGCAGCCTGAGCATCTAGGAGCAAATCAGCACTGTCTGCGCTCATCAACATCTGTTGCTTTGCCTCTGCCAACGCCATTTTACCCAAAGGCCCAGCAGCCACACCAGCAATGGGTCCTGTCCCCTTAAGAGGGAGCTTCTTGTCCTCTGACACTTCCTGGATGGTTTTCTCACCCTTCCGTAGCTGGTCGTATGTTTTCTTGTCCAGGACCCCACAATCAAGCAGTTCTTTTGCCGTAACTGTTTTGCGGACGCCATCAAATATGATTTTTGAAGGGTCTGCTTGTTCTGAGACTGGGAGAAGAAGGAGACCCGTTTGTGGCTCCACCTTACATCTTCTTTTTAATGACATATATGTTGTCCCCTCCTCACTCTCTGGGTCCAAGTAGAGCTCTGGTCTTTGGTTTAGCGTTCTGTATATGTCATCGTTGATTAAACCGCGTTCAATGGCTGTGTCTTTGGGAAGGAAGACACTCAGGCCTGGATCAAGAATGCCACCTACACATTCCTGCGCTTGTAGAAGACGCAGCGCTGTGTTCCTGTCAACTAGTCCCTTCTTCATGGCTTCAAATGCTGAAAGAGGTTTGCTGACTCCTGGACCTCTGTAACCTACAGCCGCCGCTTCTGCAGCCAACAATCTCTGCCTGTCTTTTAAGTCAACCACACCTTGATTGCATGCATCTTCAACTGTAAACTTCTGATTGGTTCTTGGGTCAATGATGTGGCCTGTAGCAGCCTGAGCATCCAGGAGGAGATCTGCACATTCAGGTGGAAGGAGATTCTGAGTCTTGGCCTCAGTAAGGGTCAGTTTGGTGGGTTGTCCAAACGATGTCGCTTTTGGATCCTGAACAATCACCCCGGCGATCGGACCTGTCCCTTTGAGATTGATCTTCTTGTCAGCGGCTACTTCAGGTACAGACCTCTGCCCCTTCACCAGCTGAGTAAGTGTTGGTTTGTCTAAAACGCTGCAGTCAAGCAGCTGGTCCCCTGTGACTGTTTTGCGAACACCATCAAAGATCACATTAGAGGCATCCAGGGCGGATGCTCTACTACTCTTCAGCTCCGTTTCCATGGTTTGTCTGACCACGGTCATCTCCTGGAGTTCTTTCTGAAGGGCTGCCAGTTTACTTTTATACAGGGACTCCAGTTCTCTGAGTTCCCTCATTAGCCTTTCTATCTCACTCTTCAAGGAATTCTTCTCACTCTCCAAACGATCCTTGTCGCTATCATACTGCCGTACTATGGTCTGTTTACTTTCAAACTGGTCCTTCCAGTGACTTGAATCTCTCCTCACCCTTTCCATCTCTTCCTGTAGTTGTTGTTTACTGCGTTGCTCAGATTCGAGGGACATTTTGAGACGTCGGAGTTCTTCCTCGAGGTTTTTGGATCGATCTTTGTCTTTATCAGAGAATTGTAATTTTAGCAAAAGTGAGTCCCTTTCCTTTACAACGTCATCGTACTGTGACTGATTGGACTGCAACGTTGCCGTAATCTGAAATGAAAGAAATTGGCACAAAAGGTCAGATTCACTGTCAAAACTACTTATGTACTTTGAAAAAATATATAAATGGCTTCAACTCTACAAGAAAATTGGGATACACTAAAACTATTTGTACAGCACACACACATCAACACTTTGTTTTTCTAGTTCTGGAATCTTCAAAGAATTTTGTTGAGGGATCGAACTTCTGGTGCGAATAAAGCAATCTGTATTGGAAATGTGGAATGAAAACGTATTAAAAAATAAAGGGAATGATGAGGTATAATTTTGTGAGTCTGTGTGTGCGCTGTATCCCACAACATGCTAAAAAAAATACCCAAAGAACGTAAACACAAACATATATTTCAGGATTGGAAAGTTGACCGTTGTAGTTATAATCCATTCACTTTTAACATTATTTTATAATTAGAACTGTTAAAATCTACAAATGTTCTTCCCAATCCTGGAGTAACGAAACAAGTGGGCTGACAACTGGGACTCGAACTACATCTGGGTTGAAAGACAAATTATCCACAGGTAGGAAACCACTCTGTGAGGCCCGTTGAGTTCAACCTCTGGCCTTTGTTCTACCTATGTAGGTCCTTTGATCCCTGGTGTAGCCCACGTGGACACGTTGACTGTTCACAAAAAAAAGAGGAAGAAGAAGGGCATGCATGGCTGCAGAGTACGTATCAAGGACGACAGAGGGCGGCACAGCTGAGGAGGCGGAACGGCAAAGAGGACATTGCATGTACACTATTACATGCAAGTTAATTCCAACACATACAGATGTGTGTGTTAGAATCAAAGCAGCCGGAGACGAGGCGAAGCTTCTGCAGCAACTAGCTAGCATGCAACAAGCGCAGATTTGGCTACGAGTCAGGACAAGTTCATTGGTCATGAAGCATTCTCTGATTTGAAAAGACCAAAACAGACCAGGACTACGGGCTATACACCTATGTACCTCAGTAGCCTGTCTTTGTATTCTCTCTGTCTCCATCTTGAGCTTCTCCCTCTCAGAGGAGAGCTCCGAGATCAGGGTACGGTACTCTAGGTTGCTGCGCTCACTGGCCTTCAGTTGCAGGTCCAGGGCGGTTATCTGGGAGGAGAACTCATTTTCACTGCCTTGTTTGGATCTCAAGAGTTTCTCCTTGTCTTGCTTTGTTGTCTTCAGCTCCTCCTCCAGCTTCAGCCTCTCTCTGTTGTGGGTCTCAGTCGCCTCTTGAAGCTTACGAAGACTGAGAGAATTCTCATCCAGAACTCGAACCTTTTCCTTGATGGTTTGATTGAGTTCTTCATTCCTCAGATTGGCTTGCTTGAGCCTGGCCTGCTCCTGGAGATGCTGTTGCTGCAGGGCCTGTAACTCACTTCTCAGCTGGGTCACCTGCTCTATGTAGGTCTTGTTTTGCTTGAGGCTCTTCTCCAGCTCCTGGTGCAACATATTCCTCTCTTCTTCATCCCTCTTGCCTGATGTGCTGGCCTCTTCCTGACTCTGACGGAGCGCCGTGATGGTGCTCGTGTACTCTCTCACAGACATGGCCGTCTTCTCCAGCTCTGCCTCCGCCTGACTTCTCTTGGTGGCTTCCTCCTGGTTGGCCTCCCTCAGATTTTCCACCTGGCTCTCCAGGCTGTCCCTCACAGCCTGGAGGTCCTTGATGCGACTCTGCAACCTGCTCATGTTCTGTTCTATCCTGCTCCTCTCTTTCCTCTCTCGTTCCAGTTCTATCCGTATTGTCTGGAGCTCCACCTCACACTCCCTCAGCTGAGTTGAAACTATGGATGAGTTGGTCAACTTCACCTGCATCTGAGATAAACTCTGTTCTAACACGCCCTGTCCTTCTTCTACGGTTTTTCTCCTGCGTGTCTCCTCCTCCAGACTGTGAGTGACATACTTCAGCTGTTCACTTTTCTCCTGCAGAGCATCCATGACCTCAGCCAGCCTTTCTTCATGCCGGATGCTATTCTGGTCTCGCTGCCTCTTCAGAACTTCAACTTCATTTTCGAGCTCCCTCCTTCTTCGACTTTCCTCCGTGATGTCCAGACGCTGACTGCGCGCCTCCTCCTCAGCCCTGGCCTTTTGCTCCTCAGCCTGGCTGAGGGACAGCCTGAGCTTTTGCAGCTCCTCCTCTAAATTCCTCTTCTCTGCCTCCATCCACTCATACCGCTGCTGGAGCTCAGCTGTGTTCTCCTCCTTCTGGGACGTCAGCCTCTGAATGTCTGTTCGACTGACATGAATTTGGGATTCGTAGCTCACCTTTAGGTTATTGACCTCGGCACTGCAATCGCTCCTTACCTTTGAAATCTCCTTCTGCAGCTCCTTATTCCTGGCAGCTTCATCGGCCAGCTGCCGCCGCAGCTGCTCCAGCTCATGATCTCTACTGACGGAGTTCTTCTCCAACTCCACCTTTGACCAGCTGACTGTTTCATACTCCTTCTGCCTCTTCCTCAGCACTGACTCAAACTCCTCCTGCTGCTGCGTGTAGCGCTCCTCGGCCAGCCTTCTTTTCCTCTTTTCCTCCTCCAGGAGGTAGGTGAGTCTGGTCACCTCATCTTCAAGATCTGACAGGCGGCTTTGCGTAGTATCCATCTTTTCCCTGGTGGCACTGACATTTATCTCAGATTTTCTTTTCACTTCTTCCATGGACAACAGCTGGTCTTGGGAGCGAGACAGCTCCACCTGGTAACGAGCGACCTCGTCTTCCAGCGATTTGTTTTTGCTGTTACGATCATCAATGTCCTCCTTCAGGCGACGGAGCTCCTCCTCCAACAGGTCAATCCTGGTGTTACGGATCTGAAAAAAAGATCAAGGAAGTTCAACTTCAAGTAAGGAACCTGATCTTACGGTAATCGCTGTCGAAAAAAACTTTTTTAGAGTTGTTCTTAGGTTCTGTGTCTGTGACAGCGCCCCCTGCTGTATCCAGGTTTAATGACTGATCCAGTAAAAACAAAGTCCACTCACATCAACATTGAAATAAATCCAAAAAACTGGACCCCCCCCCCATGCTTGTCACTGGAGGAGTTGATATTACCGTTAGACTTTTTCTTCTTTCAATAATTGCAATAGGAAACGTAAATATTCAAAATACTGTAAAAACACAGTACCTTAAGCTCCTCCAAGTTTTTCAGCAACTCTCCCAGGAATTTATAATAATCAGCAGACAGTGTCAGCAGCTCCATGTAACGGGTCTGCAGCTGTGTGGCCTGAAGGAGAAGAAGAGGAAACATGGAAATATTCACCTGTTTATGTGAAGAAGGGTCAAAATATTTTATGGTCCTTGAAAAGTGAACTCACCTCTTGGTTGAGGTCCATGGTCGGGGACCTCAACATGGTCCTCTTGAACGGGATGTTGAGCAGAGTCTCCAGACCAGATGTATAGGAGGTCAGGTATATTTCATAGTCCTGTAACAAAACACAGTCATGGTTTTTACCTTTAAACTTTTACCTTTTACACTGAAACATTACAGACATTAAAAAATTACAAAGACATTTTCATTGGATCCATTAAAGCTGTGTTACCTTGACAGAGTTCACACAGGCCTCGTTGTCCTTCAGAACACTTTCTAACGTCTCTCTTCTTAATTTGATTTCTGTGTTTATTTCCTTGAAAAGCAAAGACACAAACAGTTGATTTCCTCCCAGTCATGGATCACAAAGGTCAGTCATCAGTCAGTGACAACAAGAAAAACCTTCTGTTTGTTGATGTGGTCTTTGAGGGTTTCCACGTTGTTGATCTTGGTGGATCGCAGAGTCTCCTGTCTTTTCTTGGTGTCGTCAATCCATTCACTGAAGGAGTCGCTGGTGTCCCTGTAGTGCTGGAGCTGGGGCAGATACATCTGCAGGTCCTGGTGTCTGAGCACAAACGAATGAACGCGAAGGGACAAAAAAGTGGAAAAGTTAAATAAAAAGGTTCTGGGACAGTCGCAGCATTCCTACTGACGTCCTGCAGTGAGACACCTACCTGGTGTCGATCTGGGCCAGGATTCGTCTCCAGCGGTCAGCCAGTTGACCCACCTGCTCTTTGTATTTTGACAGCATCATGTCACACCTGTGAAAGGCCCCGCCCACCTGGCCGTTCCAGTGACTAGCCTTGGAAAACTCCGCCTCCATGGAGGACAAAACGTCCTTCTTCTGGTCCAACTCAGCTTTCAGATTCTACACAACAGAAAGAATTGAGGTTTTCTAATTCCACCTGAGACCATGGGACCAGGGATGGTTCCCCTGCTTCACCTTCAGGGTCTGTAGATATCCCTCCACCTCCTGGGGGGACAGAGACGTGGTCTCCTTCTCTGTCAGTCTCGCTTCATGAACTTTCACGATGTCCTCTGCACGTTCAACACTCTCCAGCATGTCCCTTAGAGCCCGCAGCCTGCCGTGAAAAACAAGAATTTCATTTTTATGATGAAACAGTGAAAGCCGATGACACAGCAGACCAGTTTCGGGTCGGTTCCAGGTCTGACCTCTGCAGGTAGGCTGAGGCGCTGCTCTCCAGGCTGCCCAGTCGCTGGTTGATGATGCTCAGCTCGCTGCGTAGAAACTGGGCTTTGTCAGAGTCGCTCATGTCCTCAAGTTCTCGGAGAATCTGCTCCCTCAGGTGTAGAAACGCCTGTCGCATCGATTCGATGTCGCTCTGGACCGTCTACGACCAAAGAGAATAAAGAAGAATAAAAATGCTGCTTAAAAAGTGCAAGAACTTAGACATGATTTGAGTCTACCTCCAACTGTGAGATCCTGAGGCCACAGTCGTGGACACCTTCATCTCCCACACAGATGTGAACGTGCTGACTCAGCGTTCCCTCCGCACCCTCCAACTTCAGCCTGAGAGCATGCAGCTCCGACAGAACGTTGGAGGTGGAGAAGTAGCCGGAGTAGGATGAGGAGGAGGCGGAGGAGGACACCACTTTCTTCTTCCCAGGCTCCGTCTTTGTCACTTTCACCACTTCCTTCTTGATCACTTGCTCTTTCTTGGCGTTTGCTTTCTTCTCCGCCTGTTTCCTTCGCTCCGCCTTCAGGCGCTCTCCCTCTAGGCGTTCTTCTTCCAATCTTCTGGCTTCTTCTTCCAGCCTCTGGGCCTCAGCGTCTGCTGCTGCCTGTTGTTGCTGAATAAGAAGCATCGATTCTCTCTCCTTGGATGCTTGCTGTGCTTCATCTTGTTGAATCTGAATGACTGGGTGTGAACACAGAGGTCAACACTTTAATTAGAATAAAGATTTTAAAATGTCGACTAGAACAAAACATGAGAAGAAGAAGAAGGGCAAAAACAAATTTAAATTGGCAAAAATATTTAAAAATTTTTTTTATCAAAATAGGGCTGAATAAATACGGCCAGTAGGGGAGCTAAAAGTTAGTAAGAAATACTTAATGAATAGTTTTCTTGATTTCACTGGAGAGTCTTTAGTTTGTTACAACATCCATAATCACCACAAGGGGTCACTCAAGATAATCTCTGTACTTTTATGACACATACATAAGGTTTAAACAGAAACTGGACATCTTCTTGGAGTTGAAGACATTTCATTCCTCAACTGAGGAACTCCATCAGTTCCTGGTTGGTGTCAGTGAAGCTCTAGTAGTTCTACATCTATAGACCAGTCCAAGAAGAAGTCAACAGTTGCCTACAACTGATGTTGAAGTAAAACGCTGCATCAAAAACACAGTGATACTAACTGTAGGTTGGCAACTGCACCACCAGCTGGTCATAGTGGGACTGGGCCTCAGTGAACTGGTTCTCGATGCTCCTCTTGTCATCGTCGGCGAACATCTGCGATCCCAGGGAGCTCCTCTTGAACTCCTCGTAGTGAGTCTCCAGGTTCTTGATGATCTGACGATATTCCTCAGGACGCATCTTGGCCAACTGGTAGAGGACACGATGAGAACGTTAAAGGAGGAAGTGTGGGCGTGGCTTGAGATCGGGCGTGCCTTATGTGTGTGTTTTATATGGTAACGGCTCACAAAACTGAGACTGTTGTCCAACTGTTGTACGTTTAAGGACGGATGTTTATAAAAATATATATACATGTATATGAAGGAGCATTGACCACTGACCATGGATATGGTGAGGGAGTTGATGTGATGGATGTCACTCAGACAGTACTGCCAGGCGATGAGACTCTTGATGTTGATGTACAGCTGGTTCCAGATGGACAGGATGGCTTCATAATACTGTTCGTTCCTACCAAGAAACAGCAGAAAAAAAGTTCAACCCAGGAACTGAAGACTTTTATTTTCAGAATAAAGTTCACGGCGGCTCATTTACTTGTTGGCCAGGCTGACACTGAGAGGGTTTGGTGGAGGTATGATCAGACACACAGATGGCACCAACATGTCCAGACCTCCTGGACCAGTGATGTCCCATCGACTGCGCTGACTGTTGTCCTTCAGAATGGCCTCGTTGTCTTTACAGATCACCTTCTGTGGACAGGAATCAAACCCAACACCAAGTATTACAATAGGCAGAAAACTTCATCATTGTGACATCATCGTCATGGCAACCAGAAGACCAGACTTACCTGGTCTTGTTTGAAGTCACACAGAGCTTTAACGATGATGGGGGAGCTGCTCTTCTCCTCTGGGTTTCTGGGTTTGAGTCTCACGATGCTCTTGGACTTGTTGACCAAGTGTTGAACCTGTCTCTTGTTGTCCATTATCCTCTCCCTCTCCCTCTGAGGACAGAGACAGTAAGAAGGGTTCGGGGTTAACGGTCCATCGGCTTTTAAATGGCAGTTGAACCAATCTCCTTCTTCTCCTCTGGGCTTGTTCCTTCTTCAGGGGTTTCTACAGTGAATCATCCTTGTCCATGTCCCAATGACCTCCATGTCCTCCCTCACCTGGTAGCTCCATCTCTAGGATTATTCTTCTACCAATGTATCCACTGTCCCAAACCATCTCAATCTGTCTTCTCTAGCGTCTTTTTCTCCAAACCTTCCTGTCTGTCTTGTCCCTCTAATCACCTCAGTCCTGATCCTGTCCATCCTTGTCTCTCCTCAAGTGAAAATGCAGTAAAATAAAACACAAAATATAATTCATGCCATACTCACTAGGGGGAGCCATAGGACTACACCTGCCTCAGTCTAAGAAACTCTACTGAAGGTGCAGGGATTTGTAGCTGCTGTACCTCCAGTCCTTTGAGGATGTCCAGAAGGTTCTCCAGAGGTGTGTTCTTGTCACATTTGAACTTTTTCCGAACCGTTTCGTGTTCCTTCTGCAGAGCGCTGTAGGTCTCGTTGGCCTCTCTGAAGAACTGATGGAGAACAGGAGATTATTTTTCAAAAGCAGGACATGAACGTGACTGCTCACCTGGAGACATTTGACCTTCCAGCTGTAACAGTATCACAGTAGTTGGTTGAGGTGACGTCACCTGGCTGTACGCCGCATTCTCCTTCAGATGAGTATCAATGCACTTGGTGATCTGGAGCAGCCAGCTCCACTGGGTTTGAAGTGTGTCCTGATAAGCCTGGAAGACCCAGAGGAATATTTACAACAGTGTCATTAAACACAGCGATGAAGAGAAAATGTTGGTGGAATCCAGAATGTCTTCAGTTCAAACCTCAATCTTGTCTGCCGCAGGGTGGTCGTTCTTCAGGAGTGTGTCCACTCTGGCCTTCAGTTTGTTCAGGTCCTTCTCCTTGACCTCCAGGGCGCTCATCAGTGACTGTGACAGAACAAAACAAAAAGATAAATCATCAGAGATGAAGAAGAAAGTGTTGCCAAAACCAAAGCAGCCACAGAGGAGTGGCAGTAAAATAAAAGTCTGATATTAACTTTTTGACAGACATGTTTGGATTCTGATATCAACTCATATTTATGGATGCAGATGCAATAAAAGCTAATTTGGCAAAAACCAGGAATCACATTATTGGATTTTATTTTGGGGGAAAAACCAAAAATGATCTTACTGATATTACAACATTCTGCTTATAACAGCCAACATATATTATTGCATATCCCTAAAAAATACAAAAATATATGTAGATAAAGTCATATTTATGATATACAATATGCAATTATGCACTGTAGTATTTTGCTTCTGGTAAATAATATGTTATTCAAATCAATTTGAATACAATTTTGAGTGTTTCAAACGCTAGGGGGCAGTGTGTCCAATGATGCCACTGTAAGAGACGCGGGAGGACTCACAGAGTAGCTCTCCTGCTTCTTGGGGATGTACTGGTCGATGTTCTTGTCTCCCCAGTCAAACACCAGCTCCTCCTCCTCCCTTTCGTTCACCCACATGATCTCCTTGGAGATGTCCTGGATGATCTGTCCCAAGTCCTGCAGCTGCTGCGTCCGGAGGAAGGACAATTGCTGCGGAGAAGAGGAACTTAGCAATAACCAAGACGACAAAATACAAGCGGATGAGGATGGTACCCCCTGGTGGTGATGAGGATTCTATTCACCTGGAGACTGTCCCACTCTTGGTCCAGAGCATGAAGATTTCCTTTGTCTCCTCTTTTGTTCTATGGGGGGACAGAAACATCACTGTTTGTGAGTCAACCAGCAACAATAAGACAACGGACGGACTGAACCAAACCCACCAGGTCGTCTCTGGCCCGGTCCACCTCCACGCTTCGCTGGATGGAGTTGTGAAACTTCTGGTGGCTGCTGAGCTGCTGCTGGATGGTGGCTGGATCATCTCCCCAGGAGGCCGTTTCAATCAGACGCTAAGAGAATAAAAAAACACACAAAAACCTTTTTAATGACGGGAAAATTCACACACTGATCCTGAGAAGGTCTTCAGTGTTGGCAGGAACACTGAGTCACTGCAGCAGTGAATCAAACCCTTTATTCAGTGAGAAACCACTTGGTTCCACCACATCAGAGGAATCCACCAGAGGGAGCACTAAATCACTTGGACAAAACGTGTCCTTCTTTTAAGGTGGGAGTCTCCACAGAGCTGCCTGAGAACAAGTGAGTATGTTTGACTCCGTCCTTTCTCTGCTTCTCCAATAAAAGCTGCTGCTTCAGTTGTTTTTCCTGCCTGATGTTGATTTGATGCCAGAAACTCAGAGTTTGAAAAGAACTTGTTTAAACTTGAAAAGAGTTTGTTTGAAATTCATCAAACAGCTGCTGTTTTCACCGCAACCTTTCGTTCGTGGAGTCTCTGTTTCACCACCGAAACATCAGGTTTGTTGAGCTTCAGGTTGGAATCCTCCAGCTGCCAGGGTTGATTTGGAGCTGCAACCCGGCAACGGAGCCAGACCATATTCAGACGTATGGTCTGGACAGAAACATCACTGTTTGTCTCTTCCCTCTATCTCTGCAACCCCACCACCGGGTGGCGCCTTTGAGTCTTTGTCATCAACAGTTTGTTACATTTGGGAAACTGTTTAAAAACCAAAGGTGTGTGACTTGGATTCTTCCCACATTGTTTTTTTTTTGTTTGTTTTGTTCTTTTGATGAGATTTTTTCATGATTCATTTGTAGAAATATTTAGTCGTAAAAACCATAATTTCAATGAAAAAAGCCAAACAACAGCCACGATACTTTGACTGAAGTGTGTGAGTGTGTGTGTATTGTGTGTGTGTGTGTTCACCTTTTGCTGTCCAATCCAGCCAATGGCATCTTGGAAGCTTCTCGCAGGCTCCTCCCATCCTCCAGTGCTCCCCCTGGTGCTCTTCCTCCTCATGCTCCCAGTGATGGCCATGTGGACGCCCCTCAGCTGGTCCTTACACACCTCCAAGCTGTGTGTGGGGAAGAAAGTTGTGATATTCACCAAAAAGAGAAAAATCAGGAAAAGAGGATTAAAAGAAGGCGGCGTTGGTTCTTCTTACGTCCTGACTACGTTGTCGTTGGGTTGTCCCATGTGTCTCAGGTCGACGGCACAACTTTTCAGCTGCTCGATGGTCTCTTTGGCCATCATCATGTAGCGCTCAGCTTCACCTGCAGGGCCCTGCGGGACCAGAATGGACAACGTGGATAAGACATCGGAATAGAATGTCCTTCAATTACACCCTGGTTCTAACGGAACTTTGATTCTTAGTGTTTCGATGGGAGATCTTGATGATCGAGGATCAACTAATCCTAAAACCATGGTCAGGATTAAGGGGAAGGAGATGAGTCAACGACTCAGTCCCTAGACTGTCAATGGACAGGTGTCCATTCAGTCAATGGACAGTCCTTCTCTAAAGAGTTGGCAGCTGGTCCAAACATTTAACTTTAGATCCTAGTTTTATGACATGTGTCGTATGGCAAAATGATCTAAAGGACATTCCACCAAAGAACCAACTTCAGGATCAGCTGAAGAACAAATACCACTGAATCATCATTGGACCAGGAGAAGAAAAAGTTGGGCAACATGACCAAGAAGAATCTTATTAGATAAATATAATAACTGATGAAAATGGATGAGGTTTGGTTGACACTTTTACTGTCTGGGATTTAGATTATGACAGAGGAGACAGTTTCCAGTGAACGTGGTTCAATCCTGGATTATTTCAAGGCTTTGGAGGAGATTAGACGGAGACTCTGTCCCACAATCGTTAAAAAGGAGGAGGGAAAGGGAAGATGGAGAGACTGGGGGCCTCGCAGCCAAGAGGCAAATAAGTTGCACTCCCCCTGATTACAGAACTATGTCGATGGAGAGGCAGGAGTGGTGGTGGTGGTGGTGGTGGTGGTGGGGGCATCAGAGTTGGGTAAAGAGATAATTTAGGAGAAGTTGCTCAACATGAATGTGAGACGTTCAGAGTGGAACATGTGCAGAACCCACTCCATGTAAATCTCCAGTGACAGCTGCGACTGCACTCCAGGCACTTTGGTTCCAAAAATGGATCCAAACAGAGAAATAAACAACATTTCTTCCTCCATCAGCCTGGTCTGGGTTACAAGTTCAGACACTCGTTCGTCAAAGAGAATCTGATGCAGTGGAACAACCAGGGAAACATCTCAGCTGAACCATCGTAGAAACCTTCGTTCACACGTCACTCACCGACTGCAGCGCAAACTCAGCCTTTTTCAGGTACTCCTGACACTGAGCCTGCAGGTTCAAGGCCTTCTGATGGATGGGACTGAGGTTGGATGCACTGTAGGGGGCAGCAGAGTAGAGGCATTGGTTGAGGTTAATAGTGAACAATTCTTTCACTGCAGTGTGATGAGTTCCTGCTGAGTGATTTACTTGACGACGTTCACTTTCACAAAGGTGGAAGTGAAAGTGTTTTTAATTCCCCAGAACCAAGTACAGACTTTAACAACTTAAACACCCACACATTCCTTAATTCAACCCTTAAATTGACCGCACTAATGTCCACAGGCGCCTTATATAAACACTTCGCTCCATTTGAGTCTGGTTCTGATAAGAGACCAGGAATGTACAGCGTGACGTGGTTCTGTGAATCAGCACAGACCACAGTGGAGTTCACAGTAGGCTGGGAGTATTAGAGTAATTACGGTATTTATGAAGTGTTTGGTTTTGTCTAAAGCACTGCATTATTTAAAAGAAACAAAATATTAAGATCTGTCTCTGGTTGTTAAGACGGAGACGAAGGACAGGAGAGTTGACTGTAGGGCTGTTATCAGGGCAATTCAGTCTGGGGTTGTTGTCCTGTAGTAAAGAGTAAATGTTCGACTTGTGAAGAATAAAGTTGATATTTTAACACTTCTACCATATTTTCTGGAGTACAAGTCGCTCTGGAGCACAAGTAAATAAAGTCATGAAGTACAACTTTACTGGAGTAGCAGATACTGGTTCACAAACCTAGAGTGCCCTCTAGTGGCTTTTAGTGTAAACACAATAATGATCCTATTTTGATGATAGCAACCGTAACCAATGGATAAAAAAAGTGTGAGTCAGAGTGAGTAATATATGGTATTACTTCTGAATGAACCAATTAGCTGCTGAATCATCAGCAGTAAAAAAAAAATCTTTAATTTTTTCCATTTATTGAATCAAACCTGGAACTTTTTCTGTATTTCTTTTTAACTTTAACTCTTAATATAAACACCAATCAACAGGGGGCGCTACTGTAGGTATATTTGACAAAAGTTTGGACAAAGGCCTTAAGCAAATAATTTGGTGGACCAGTTACGGCCTGCAAGCCGCCTGTTGTACAACATCTCTTAACATCCTGAGCTAAACTTTCGAGCTCAACAATTTATGACTGAGGTAAAGTAGAGTTCTGCAGGAACAGCAGGGAGAACCTTGGTGACTTGATGAGAGCCATAAATCAGCGGGGTGTTTCAGTTGCACAACAATGAAAATATACACAATTATAATTTCACTTAGGCCCTAAAAGTTTTATATTATAATTAAAGTTAATTTAAGGTTCGGTTGATGAGGTAACGCCTTCAACAAACCTGACAGGATCTTCTGTAAACTGCTCTCAGATCAGATCAGGGCTGAAAAGTCAGGGGAACTTTTTCACTGTCACTTCCTTTTTATGAAAGTTCCCTGTGATCCTCACAGCAGATGCAGGACTGAAATGTAAGCTGCACAGTTGAAAACAATACTGTGCTAAAGACTGGTTTTGTTGTTAAATATTTAATTCCTCACCAGAGGCTCAGACTAAGACCTGACCTGAACCAGTAACAGACCAGAGACAGGTGACTGGGACAGGGGAGAACAAACAAGTCTATTGTCCACAGACCTCAGATGATTCTCTCACATGAGAAGATGTAAAGTTTAATGATGCAGAGCTACAGGAAAAACATGAAACTAATTTACAAAATGCAATTCTTTGACAAAAGTGTTTTTCATGCATTTCACCGCAACAATTCTCAACATTTTAACAACTATGTTGACAAACCTCATTCCTGTAGCCATTCCGCTCCCCGCCATCACTCTTTCTTGTGTTACACTTCCCATGATCATTCCTCCTTGTGTTCCACTTCCCATGATCATTCCTCCTGGCATTCCGCCCCCCATCATCATTCCTTGCGACATTCCGCTCCCCATCATCATTCCTCCCTGGGTTCCGCTCATCATTCCACCTCCTGTGCTGCCCTTGGTGGACCTGGAGTAGGAGAAGCTTCTGTACCCGTCCATGTAGTTGTCGTATCCATTCCCTCCCCCGTGCATCACCTCACTCCGTGAGTAAGGGTAGGTGCCAACCCCGGTCAGGTCGGTCTTCGAGCCCCCCTTACGGCTAACGTTGAGCCCCTGCTGGGACCCGTACAAACTCATGGTGACCACAGAAGCGTGCAGCAGCAGTGAGGCCCAGCTGTGAGAAGAAAAGGAGAAGAGAGGAGCTGCAGACTGCCTCCCTCACCCTTACTCTCCCTCGACTCCCTCCACCTGTGCACCCTGCTCCCTCTGGTGCAGACTGCAACACAGTGAAGGGAGGGACTGTTTTTTGGAGGCTGGTGGTAACCACACCCCTCTGTGTCTCACCCAAATCAACCCAGCCCAAAGCCTGAGAACACTCCCACTCACTTTCTCACCCAAAGCCTGTGTGTGTGTCTGTGTGTGTCTGTGTGTGTGTTGAAGTGCCTGTATCCTTGTGAGAACCAGAGAGAGAACAGAGAGACTTTTGAAGACTTTCAGTTTTGGTGGATTTTGCAAAGTTAAAACCCACTTGTTTGCCAGTTCCTTCTGAAGTCTCTACATCTGACAAACATCATTGACTTTGTTGCCAGTGGAAGTGGTGAAAACTGATGACTTTGATGAGGCTGGGAAATAAAGTTTGTCTGTACCAGACGTTGAATTTATTCACCCTGATGTCTGTAGCATGCATGTACAGCTGAAACCAAAGAGTCGTCTGCATAGAGTGAACATGTCAAACCATGTTGTCCAAATACTCTCTACTGTAGTTAGGTGACATGGGATTATATAACAGCTTTAATTTACTGCTTTGAAAGAGGAAAGATAACAGAGGATATTTATGATTTTGGAGACTCACTCAATGTTCATGAGAGGGTTGAGATGGTTTATGGGATGCAGGTGTCACCAACCTGGTGCCTGGAGGATCTTGGTAGACCTCATGGACCACAAAAGAGCTAGTAATTGTACTGTCAGTTGTACAGTTCTCCTGATAATCAAATGGTTGTAATGAAATGACAAGTACCATGTAGCGCCCCCTAGGAGATGACCTGATGATTCACAAATGGTTCATCTTCATCTCAATCCCCCTCCATATTAGAACACAATTCCTCCTGTAGAAACTTTGCTGCAGAAACTTATTCTCTCTAAGTCACCAGGATTATTTTATTATCTAAGAAATATTTCACCAATAACTGCAAAAAAATGTCATTTTTCATTGACATTTTTTGAGTCAAGGTTGAACCTTCATTTACATCATAAACAAGTTTTTTTTTTTTAATTCTGCAGGTTCTGCAGCTTCATGTTTGAACCTGCAGAACATCTGTGACAACACCGTGAAGTAGGTGAAGGAGTTGGATAAGTGTAGGTCAAGAAGATGCAGGTGTGGGTTGGCATAGCTGAAGTAGTTGTAGTACATGTAGGTGAAGTAGTTAGTTGAAGTAACTGTAGTATGAGTAAAAGGTGTAGGTGTAGTAGTTAGGATGTGTAGATCATTGGGTGTAGGTTAAGAGTTTGAAGTAGTTGTTGGAAAAATAGATGTAGGTGAAGTAATTGAAGTATTTATGGGAGGTGTAGTAGTTGTAGAAAGTGTAATAGATATGGTAGGTGTATGTGTAGTAGATTTAGTAGTTGTGTTAGGTGTTGGGTTAGAAGTTGTAGTAGTTGTGGTAGGTGCAGTAGTTGTAGTTGTATTGGTTGTGGTAGGTCTGAGTGTAGTAGTTGTAGTATGTGTTGTACGGTTGTATAGTAGCTGTGTTTTAGCTACAGTAGGTATAGTAGATATTTTAGTTGTAGTAGGTCTGGTAGGTGTAGTGGGTGTAGTAGGTGTAGTTGTTTTAGGTGTACTTGTAGTAGGTTCAGGTGTAATGGGTGGAATTTGTGTAGTTGTAGTAGGTGTTGTAGTGTGTGTAGTGGGTGGAGTTGTAGAAGGTTCAGATGCAGTGGGTGTAGTTGATGTAGGTGTAGGCGACTCTTGGTAAAAATGCTGACACCTGCAGCAGGTTTAAATGTTCAAAAAACAACATCCTCTCCATCACACACACACACACACACACACACCTTTGCACAAACGTACACGTCTCAAACGCCTGTGGCCAATGGGTGGAGCTCTCAAGAAAAACAAGTTTGGCAGCTGCTCGTAAATGACAGTGACAGTGGTTGGAGAGATGTAATAAGGAGAACATTGTTTGAGAACTTCACAGAAGAAGGAGTCGACTCATCAAATATAGGAGTTAGAACCATGTGATTATGTCGCAGTCTTCACATTAACCTTCAACAGGAAACCCTCTGCTACAGCTGGAACTGTCATCGAGTTGTCTGACATCTTGTGTCTTCTATCATAGCCTGGAGCCATGGTACCATCTTCACCTGGTCCTCCTGATTTAGAACTTTGATGAGACCTGGTCTTCAGGGAGTGATGTCTTGACACCTGTAGCTGGAACTACCTTCAATAAAAGTGTCTGGCAAATGTATTGATATGTCATGTTAGTCGTGGTCAGTCTGATCTGTCAGTGCTGCCCCCTGTTGGTGACTGGTATTCTCTCGATTGATTGTGTGGTGTTGATCGCTAGTCGTAACTTCACGTATCTCCACAACTTGAGTTGCACAACCGGATTATCATATGAATGAAAAATTGTAGCAAAATTACACAGTATAAGAAATTGTGCAGCTGTAGTTCACACCAATGACCAGTAGTCCACACTGATGACCACCATAATTTCTTAACACGATCCTAAAACCATGTGTTGCTGTTTGTCCCAGCATCCTTTGTTTGTGGAAAAAATGTCAACTGCCGGTACGTCATGCACATTCAGCAGTGGTTTCTGCTCTTGGTCTTGAGGCACAGACTCAATTTGGGTAAAACAGACGGACTGTCCAATAGGATACCTTGATCAGCGTGATCCTCTGCTGAGTCTCATTAAGGAGCCATTGCACACTCAGTGGCGCCACCTCCATTTCTTGTTTAAATCACCTGTGTTTCTGTACTATGAAGGAGGATGACCTTGTTTCCCCAATGACAGGTTGGTTTTTGTTCCTTGACTGAACATCTGTCCCACCATCGTGCCCTGTTGCACACCTGGTTCTCAGGGAGACACCTGGGAGTCCACCGTATTGTTTGACTTCTTCTGTAGGGTTTGGGCTCGTGATGTTGCGTGATGTTGCGTGTCGGCAACAATCGCTGCCAAAACAGCAGCATGGGGGGAAACGACCGGAGCAGAAGAAGAAACAACACTAATGAAATTCACTGTACTAATTAAATTCCAACTATGATATGCACTGCGTGTTAAGCCTTGCCCCCGCGCTGACTGTGGTACACTTTACTAGCATGTTTCTACACTGAAGCATCTGAACAGAAGGGCATTTTTTTTCCTGCCCCGATTGCTGTCTTTACCCCAGTGATGATCCCCGAAACATAAATCACTACAATAAAAATAAACGATAACACATGTTTGCTAAGAGCTGCATTTCACGGAGGGTCTATCTGCACCGCCCTGTCGCACAGCCGAGTGTGCAGCAACTGAGGAATGTAGCATGTCCCCGTGTGTATGTGTGTGTGTGAACTGTGGTAGAAGTGTGCTTGTGGGGACCCTCTACAGGTCAAGACTTCAGGCCATTTTGAGGTTCAAACATTTTTTGGAGCAAGACTTAGGGTTGGGAAGGATTATGAGTAGAAGAAAAAAAGTTGCTGGGTTAAGTTTCTAGTACAGCCTTATTGAAATGAAGTGTGTGCTCACAAAACACCAAAACCAGCGTGTGTGTATTTGGAGTTGTGAGCACACACCAGGGAAACTGCAAGAGAGCGTTCAGAGGGTGCAGATAATGAAGAACTTAATTTGTCACACGGGATTTACTGCAATGTGTTGTTTTCCATTAAGTGAAGAATCTGTAATTACAGACTCAGTGAAGGTGGGGGTGGGGGCGGAGGAGTCCTTATATTTTGGCTATCGGTCGATGCTCCTACAGCTCTGCACCAGATGATTCTGAACTTTGTCTAAGAGATCATATGTTCTAGACCTTCTTCACCAGTGATTCACTCTGGTATTAACTGCACAAACACTTTCTCAGGGAACAAAGGTCCCAGCTCACCACCGGCATTCCATCTGGCAAATTAGGAGAACACACCCTGGTCTGCCAAGAAACCTGCACAGATATTTTGCCAGAACCACATTTCTTAAGGCCATTTTGAAGGTATGCATGCAGCCGTACCCCTCACTGAGAGACGACGTTGTCCCTGAAGACTGAACTTACTTACAGAAACATGGGAAACTAAAGATTCCCTCGATGTCGTGCACAAACTATTGCTCTGCAGAGACAGAGAGAGAACTGACAGTGAACTCATCACATTCACTCTTTCACCTGTGGTTGAGCAAGTTTTTGTCTTTTCAGGGCGTGTAGCCGAGGCGTAGTCGAGGTTGTTCCATCCTGGCCCATCTTTTTCATTCCACATCACTACAGGACAGGACACAGCTTGCAGACTTTATTCAGGTTTTTACTTTATTAGGCCTAGTGTCAGTTTGTCAGAAGAATAGTCGCAGAGAAGGAGCAGCGATCTCAAACATCTTGAAGACACAAGTTGGTTTCAAGCCTCCAACGTATCACTATCAATTCACTAATATTTAAAAAAAACTGGTCACAATTTTAATAATTTTTTCTAAATAAAAAACACAATACACTGTTGTACCTGTAGTATAGCAGTATATTGCAGTATCTAGAGATATTCATGACACAAAACCTCATGATAATGTTTTCACAGAAAATATCTCAAGACTTCAGGGCTTCAACACTTGGTGGTGGCTCTGAATACATGACAGACGGAGGTTATTTCAGAAAAGGGAGTCAGTCCCACACTTGAGTGAGGTAGCAGTGACTGAGTCACTGCTACCATAACAGCTGGATTCAACCAACCACTGCTAATCTGCTGCTGCAGAGGAGACAACATCACCCAGAATCCTCCCAGACTCTATGAAACATTGAACCTCTTTTACAGGGAGGTCTTTGGTCTGTGTCAATGATTCCATCATAACTTCCAGTATAAGAGGATCTACTGCACACACCATGTTGAGATGGACAAAAGAGCAGATCGTTGGAGATGAACGGAGTGAAGAACATGTCAGCTCAGCTAGAGATTTGGACGTCAGGTCCAGGATCTTGGTTTCTATTTAGCAGAAGTTTACATTTGTCTAACATCAAATTACCAAACCACTGCGCTAGCACCCTGGAAAAATATCAAATTCCATGTCACTGAGCTGAAAACTATTTCATATTGCATGCAATTTTTTTTCATCAAAGAATGCAATGATGAACAATAGAATCCTCTTCTGCTAGGTGGCAGCAGATGGATGATAAAATCGAAAAGATAATCAGAGTTGTTGAAAAAACTGTGGCCAAAAAGACTTGAGTATTTGTCGGCCGTCTGTCAATAAAACTACGAAACATCTGATCCTCTTCAGCTCTGGCTTAGTTCCACAGGTGAGTGAAGGTTTTGGGTGACTTTGGGTTCCACACCCAGAGCCACGCCCAAAACAGGAGGATGGGGAATGTGGTTTAATATTGAACTAACGACTGAGCGAAATCCCCTGAAGTTTCTCCGTCTGTAGCGGCTGAGAGACAAGTTGAGGCAGCTCATGGTCTTTCACCTCCATGGTGCAGAAGCCTTTCAAGTCTCGCTCTCGTATCTGAAAGAACCATCGCGTCATGTGAGGCATTAGATTACACTTCCAGACAAGGAGCAGATGTGTCACTCTGCGGGCTGGTGTGCCAGTGTATTTGGGTGAGTCACGGGTTTGGTTCTCAGCCGTTTAGGGATTAAATATGTTAGTGAAGATAACTGTGGATATTGAGGGCGAGGCTGCTCCTCTGTTATTGTTCTCAGTGATCAAGGAGGTTACTGGAAATTAGGACCATGTCAACAATGAGGCAGCACAACAACGTAAACTGCAGTTCAATGTAGTGGTGAAAAAAAAAAATCTAAAGCACAACTTTAATGTTAGCTATAGAAAAGAAGAAACAAAGACTATTATTATCAACACTGCATTTGTGCTCGAAATTGTTGCCTTATCAACGAGCGACCTTTGGGGATGTAACAGTACACTCAAGTTCGGATACAATTTATCGCAATATTTTGGACAAACAGACCAATTGTGATACCCAGTCACCATGAAACATAATAATATTCTAGTTAAATTGAATACAAATGTACTCCTGTTTAGTGGGAGACAATGCTGATACACTGGCAGGAATTAAAGAAAGACACAAATTTGCATGACATTTGCATGACGGTAGTATTGTACAGGTGTACCTGATGTTTGGGCCGACCCTAACCTGACCCTAATCCCTAATCCGTCAGAAACTCCTCCTGTCCTGAAGGTCACAGGTCGCCAGGTGAAGACGTCTCTGTGCATTTTAATGTCTTGTTGACGTACGAGTTCCCAAACAGAGAGGAGCAGAAGAAGAGAAGAACAGGTTGTGCATGCAGTGATGGGTGGGGCCCTGAGGTGTCATCGCTGCTCAACACGCTGCAGGCGAACATCATGATGAACATCCATCACATAAACTACAGAACTACTTAGATTTTATATAGAGAACATTAAGTTCCTCCTGCTCTGGTCCATACATGCAGCAGCAAAGTCGAGGTGAATGTTTGGAGGAAGATGATTCTCATTCAGACACTGGATCTGTGTCAGAGTAACACATCTATGAGTGTGTCTGAATCTTTTGGTTTTAATCACAACTAACGCTGGGGAATCAATAAAGTAAATAAGAGATTTTTCATCCACTGATCGATGCTTGTAAACCCTCTCAGGTCACAGGAGCATCCTCCTGCCTTGTCCTCCTCTCACCCAAGGAGATGTTGGTTGTTCTCCACCCTGGTTCCCACCTGGTGCCACTGGAGCAGTGACCTCCCTCTCTGACCCCGTGAAGAACTTGAACTTCTATCTTAACAACTCTGACACATTTTGCACTTACTTTTGCGTCACACTTTGGTATTTAGGTTTATTTTTCTTATTTATTTATTCAATTCTACAATTTAACTTATTTATTTTTAGCCAAAGTATTTTTTAATTAGAATTATAAGTAAGTTAAGATGAAAGCATCTGCCAAATGTATTGTAATGTAATGTGTACACTTCAAATAGATTGTTAAATAGAGAAAGTTCCCTGGAGTGAATGTGCTGATGGTGTTTGAATTTGCTCTTTATGTTGAGAAAACATTTACCTGTGATTTTAATATTCAAACTGTGCTGCAGCTTCAAAGCTGTGATGGTTGAAACATTTGTGGTTTGTTTTGCTGCAGACTTTCCTGCAGAAGCACTGGAGTAAAAAGTAAGGGAAACCCTACAGAGTCCAAGGTTCAATTCCTTGAACGATGGGGGGGCAGTACTGTGTCAGTGAGTAAATGAACAGTAAGAACTTATGACAGTAGAGGGAGGAGTTAGGATCACCATCCAAACTGGCTCAGCATCAGACAGAGAGAGAGAGAGAGAAACCTCTGAGATCGATTTGGCAGCAATAAATTATTAATAATCAACTGAATGGAAGGGAGTGTTCAGACATTAGAGGCAGGTGTGTGTGTGTGTGTGTGTGTGTGTGTGGTTCACATATAGCTATACTTGCAGGGACATTTATCTGGCCTTAAAATACCTTCTACTTAAGAAGGTATTTTAAGGTGAGGTTTAATCTTCAAGCTCATCATCCACTGTGGAATATTAATCTGATTTTTGCCATGATTTTTCAGTCATGTGGTTACGACCAAGCGATGACTAACCTGCTAATCTGTACATGAAAGAACTAAGATACAGAGAAGAAAACAGTCAACAACAGGGGGCAGCACAACAGAACCGACAGACCAGACTGACCACCACTGACGGTCAAAGACATTTCCTGGTCCAAACACTTCGTCATCGTCACCTTTTCTTTTCTGTGTCTGATCACAGAAGAACAATTGTCTGGGAAATGAGTTTTTGTTGGATGAGCATTATTGTCGTTGTGGACTTTTTTGAGAATTGAGATTAGAATTAGAATGAAGGTTAGGATTAGAGTAGGGATTAAGCAGGTGTGGGATTAGGGTAGCCAAAAGTTGTACTCAATTAAAATTACTGGTACTTAATATTACTCAAGCAGGAGAAATAGATATAGATATAATAATTTTTTTTGAGTACGACTAAAAACATACACAGTGGAAAGAAACTAGTTGTGTTCCTACAAGTAATAGGCAAACAAATAAGCAAACAAATGACTCGCGGGCCACCATTGGGCCTAGATTTGGACACGGAGGCCAAGTCCAGAGCAGAAACATGGAGCATTTGTTTGAACTAAGATAAATGGCTGTAAAAGTCATGTATAAAACCTTAAATTCCTACATTTCTAATAGCCTTTATGACGTCATCTACTAGGAAATGCATTATTGCAGGAAAAAGGCAGAAGTATAATGATAATATGAATCGCATCTGGCCCCCGGGCCTTAGTTTGGCCATGTATGGACCAGTGGTTGGTTGTGGAGACTGCTCCCTCTGTCACCAGTAATGGAGGAAGTTGAATAAATAAATGAGTTCATCCAATCAAAAAAATAAAAAATAAATGAATGGAATACATCAAATAATCTTTAGGCAAATTAAAGTAAAATAAGAGCAGGCAAACAATTGCAACGGGTAAAGTCAGGAGCAAGAAACAGAGAATTCACCGTGTCTAATTGTACATACATGGGTGAGAGAGAGAAAAAGGGTGAGAGACTATTAGTTAGTGAGTGAGTCGTCGCCTAAAGGAGTTTCCATTAAAGCTTAGAGAAAGAACAAGGTCACCTGCAGCGTCTGCTCCGAGCACAAACACTCAGTCCTGATATAAACAGGAACACAGTAGAGATTGCACTCTGGTTGTAGTCACAGTAAGGGAACGGTATAGGAGGAGAGGGGAGTGGGCGGAGGTGGAGGTGGAGGTGGAGGTACCTGTCCACAGTGACATGGATCTGCCTCAGGGGGGTTGGAAACAGAGCCATGAAAGGGGGTAAGAGGTGGGAGGGACGGAGGAAGGGAGGCAGGACATCAGAGACATGTCACCATACACCTGAACCAAACTGGGTCACCAGATAGGCTGAGACACATGACGTGGCCCGGTCCACACAGAGGAATGTTGTACAATGGAGAGACTGTAGTTAAACACAGACCATGGTGACGTTTATGTTTGTAATGAGCTTCTATTACAGATATTACTGCACCGTTCACACTGAACACACTGGTTTTGGAGGCTGTTTGTAAACAACAAGGTGACAAAGATGAGTAAATAAAGACTGTTGTCATATTTTCAGTGGAAATAGAAAAGTTGTGAAGACTCAGCTGCCACAAATCCAGCACAACACTGGCAGAAATAAAAAAAACGATCCATTTTTCTGACTTACACTCATGTTTCTTATCTAAAAAAGCCAAACTTATACATCAAACACAATAAAGATGCAGTTTGACTTCCATCTGCAAATAAATCATAAAAAAGCATGTGAAACTTCTGCAACTTGTTTTTGAATATGTGGATTAAAAGTGTGGAACGCGGAAGATGGAGGAATTTAGATCCTGAGGATCAGCTGTTCAGAGCAGTGGAGACTGTGGAGAAGAATAGAGTGGAGTCAGGATGGAACAACTGGAGAAAAGAGTCAGGAGGTAAGGATGCTGCAGAGATTCTCTTTAGAAGAGACAAGGATCACGAATGAGGTCATATTTATATATGTATATATACAGTACATATGTTTTTATATCTGCTGGGCAGGAGAAGATGGTTGGGGACTGAGGTGAATTACGAGGTGTGAGATGAGTGAAAGCTGAGCACAAGTTGTCACTTCACTGCTACAGTGTCAGCCGCACCCTGAACACCAGCCCCGTGTCATCAGGAGAAACAGGCGGAGAGAAATCATCTGTCACTCTGTGGATTCCCTCAAGGTCACTCACACTGTCAGTGGCAACAGCAGCAGCAGCAGCAGCAACTGTCTGTCGCTCTGTCTTCAGCTGGAGCTCGGTTTATAAATAACTCATTTTTAACTGGAGTTCCACTAAACTGAGATGATCTCCACACTGGATTTTCAACCAAACTTCAAACAGATTCTAAATAAGACGTTTTGCAAAATTCAAGGACGATTATGACGGTCCTTTGTCGCCCTCTGGTGGCCTTAAGCAGTCACACCAATCTTCTAAAAAATCCTATTGTCTGCAAATGGCTGCCTTTTACTGCTCTGCCTATGGAGGTTTATAAGGGTTATAAACCAAATATAAAGGGTTATATAAAACCAAAGAATATACAAGGGCAGGAATAAACGGTGATCACGGACAAACGATCTGAGGAGACTTTTATTCCACGGTCTATAACCATACATGGTGATATGATGTTCGATGACATGAGATCATTTCCAGAATATGTGATTGTTGAGGAATAAGATGTTATCCATTATATATAAAATATAATAAAAATATATGGACGCAGACACAAACAGATTCTCCGACTCTTCTGGGTCTTTGCACAAAGAGCAGCTTGTGTTTCCTGCAGATGTGCGTCGGTGGCGCAGTCGCGGATTTGGACGATCACCAATGGCTGCTCCTAGTGCCACTCCAGAAGGGCGTGGTTTCAGTCCCGTCTCCTCCTCCTCCTCCCATCCTCCCTACGCTCCCTCCCTCCCTCGTCCATCCATCTCCCTTCCCATTGACCAGAGGACGGTTGCGCTCTCCCTGCGCGTCCTTGAACTCCTCACTCACTCCTCTCCAGGGCACAGACAGACGACGATGAAGAGCTCCGACACGGTGGATCAGAGGAGGTGAAGGACGCGCACCTGCAGGAGGTGCTCGGGTCACCGTCCGGACAGGTGTCAGACCTGTGGAGCACCCGGTGGATGAAGGTCCAGTATCCGACCCGGCTCCTTCTTTCCTCCTCTGCGCCTCCTCCACATGGATGGAGATGACTGTGGACCACCATGAAGACCGTGTTTGTGAGCGCGTCTGTCTGTCTGAGTCCACTCCACTCAGGGAGCGTCACCCCGGACCTCTTCTCCGCCTCCTCCTCCTGACACAGCTTCACCTTCTGGACCTCCTCTGCTCCGCCGGACCCCCATCACCATGACTTGGGCTGCTCGGTGATTGCGGTGCCACCTTCTTGGATCCCCAGCCTTGGATCGTGCTCCAGGATTTATCTGCGCTCTTGGATTTCTTTGTGTCACACCGCAGCCGGCTTTGGCTTCTAGCTGCGCCCCCCGCCGGCCCCCCCAGCTTCTATCTCTTCTTTGTGGCCGGGCCGTGATGGCAGGCGGCCGGCCGGAGGCTCAGGATCACCCGCCGGAGAACGGCTTCAGTCCGCTGGAGCCGCCGGTGCCTCGGCTGCTGCCGCACATCGACGGTTCGGTTCTTCCGTCTCTGGGCGGCTTCGGGAGACACCAGAAACAGCTGGTGGTTCTGACCTGGATACCGGCTTTGTTTATAGGCTTAAGTCAGTTCTCGGATTATTTCCTTTTGGCGCAGCCCAATGGCACATGCGTCCAACCTCTGGGCAACGACAGCAACTGGACCGTGGCTCCACCGCCGCCCGTTCTCGTCATGGGAGGGAGTAACGGGACCGGCACGGCCCGCGGTGAGGGGTATGGAGAGGGCACCGGTGAAAGTGGTCTGTGTGACTGCAGGGAGTGGAGACTGGAGCTGCTGACAGGACTCAGCCAGAATGTGGTGACAAAGGTAAAGATGAAGATAAAGATGATGATGATGATGATGATGAAATTAACAAGATGAATCTCTGTTTACATCAGTCTGATCTGAGCCGTGCACGCGCATTACCAAGTTACCCACTGACCTCAATATGGTCAGGGTGTGTGTGTGTGAGTGTGTGTGTGTGTGTGTGTTAAGCTCCAACATGGCAGCAGCTGGCAGCTACAGTCCAACAATAATGTGCATGTGTTCTGGGACAGGATAGAGAGATAGAACTTTATTAATCCCTCTGGAAAATGATTGATGAATGGCTGCAACATAGGATTATATTATTGAGATTAAGAAATACTAATATATGTATTTATAAATAATTCCATATAATGTTATGAATAAAATATGGTACGACTAACTGTTATAATGTGTAAATAAAGGATCATCTCTTTGTGGGAAACCAGAAGAACCTAAAGTACAGTCGGATGTAGGAATAATGAGCTTCTCTTCATCAGCTGTGGTTGGTCTGGTGGCGTCTGATTGGTTATTTCTCGGCCTTTATTGTCTAAATGTCAAATGTGTTCTGGTTTTACATCACTTTCCAGTGCTGCCCTTTCCACCCGTTCTATTGATCACCAACCCACAGCCCATAGTTTCTGTCATTGGACGATTCGTCCATGGAAAGGAATCAGAAAAGGCTCATTTTCAACTCTATTGCCTTATTGTAACTCGCATAGAATTCCATGAAAGTCCTCCACAACGCAAGAAAAGAAAGCTGAGGTGAATACAGCCCTAAACTGTGACAGAGCCTGCCATAATTCATAGAATTTTTTTCAGAGTTAAGTTTTTTCAATTAATTACTAAAATGTGTAACTTGAATCAATAATTCTTACCAATTGCAGAATTGTTTGGAAACTGATTATGGAGTAGTTACGTTTCCTTCAAGTCTGTGAGGCTAACTGTATCACTGCTGCAGACGTTTCTGCTCAGAATTATTCTAAGCTACTAGTTACTGGAATGAGAACGAACTCATGACTGATGTGTTAAGGGAACTACTTTTAACCTCCATCACAAGGCGGCAGAACAGCAAAGGTCCCAGTTCAGATGAACTCTTCTCCTCCCAGAGGCCAACGGATGAGTCAATACAGCGTGGCCACTGTAACAGTAATAAGAGTAATACACCAAGAACAGGGGGAGGGGCAGCTAAGCTCTGCACCCGTCTCATATTTGACCCCCCAGGTATCACTGGTCCTAACAGCGCCACCCCCTCCCTCAGCTATAAATCATTTTTAAACACCGTCACACAGTGGGCACTTTTAGACGCATTTTTCAGGGTCACAAACTATAGAGAACACATTGTGTTCCCACACGTGTCCTTGGCTGCGGTTCAGTGCTGCAGTGGGATTCACGTTAGCCCGTGTCTCCCTGCAGGAAAATCATCGATTCTCTTTCACGTCCACAGACACACACAGGATAGGTGTCAACCAGTCTTAATCTGATTAATTGTATGAGAAAGTTTCGACTCACAGAAATATGGTGATATGTGGTGGTTAATCTTCAACACTGTATAAATATTTGTAACCAACCACCAGTCAAATACTCCAGGATTTGTTTAATTTTATAATTTCTCTCTGTTTCAGTGGAACCTGGTCTGTGACTCGGCCTGGAAGGTGCACATCGCTAAATTCTCTCTACTGGTGGGCTCCATATTTGGATATCTGGTGATGGGTGTCATGGCCGACTGGTACGTTTCTTTTTTTTTAAGTTCACCTTGTGTTGGCAATCATTTTAAACATGAAGCTGGTGAAAATGGGGTAAACTAAATAATTATTAATAACTGAATATATTGTATTTTCCGGAGTATAAGCCAACCTCTGGTCTGTGTGAAAATAACTAACATGTGAAGAAATATATTTTAATATAGAGTCAAATATGAATAATGTCTCCACAACATTGCAGGAAGCTGTTGTTTTGTTTTTTCTATACTGTCTTAGTGCTGAGAAGTTTTACTAAAGGACCCGAAATTTCTAACATTAATTCAGTGATTATTTAATGAAGCCATAGGCTTGGTCTCTGACTGCCTGAGTCAGGAGGACGTGGAGCTCCAGAGAGCAAGAACGTCTGTGCTGACTGTCACAGTTCAACACACACACACGTCTGACTCATGGTTTATGTCAACTGTGACTCCATGAACAAAAGGACAAAAGCTTTTTACTTTTGTTTTTTATCGGCTACATTTTGCTTTTTTTATCACTTTTATTTGGCTAACTTTTCTTTAGGTTCATCCAGACTGGTGTCTGTTTTATTACTGGCCAAACTCCGACCAATTTCTGTTTTTGTTTATAATTGTTGAATTAAAAGCTTCAGTCATGAAGAGAAAAGTCCCAGTTTGGATGAACTCTTTGGTAATGTGTGTAGAGGAGGTCTTAAAGACAGTCTTCCGTTGCGGTCATTGTTTTCCTGCCTGCAGCCGGTGAGCGACCTGAACTGCATCGTGGGAAAAATGTCCCCCGCATTGTATTTGGGATCAGTAACCATGGCAACAATGTAAAGAAATTTGCAGGGGCAGCTCTGGCTTGACCTACTGGCCATCTGACCCCCACCCCTCCATCACCCGACCCCAACTTTCAGTTTTCAGCTCCAGCCTTCAGTCGGAGACATGTTTGTGTCAATTGTTTTTCACCTGCGTGTTTGTTCCTCTGTGCCGTAGGTTTGGTCGACACCTGGCCTTGATTCTCTCCCTGATTCTCATGCTGGTGTTTGGTCTGAGCGTCGCCTTCTCTGTGAACGTCACCATGTTCAGCACCTTGCGCTTCTTTGAGGGTTTCTGCCTGGCGGGCCTGGCTCTCTCCCTCTATCTGCTCAGTAAGGACAAGTTGGTGTTTTTATTTTCTTCTTCCTTTTTCATTTCTTTTCCCTCGTCCTGTTTCTTCTTTGCTGCTCTTCCCGTCACTTTTTTTTAAAGTGACTTTTATCTTTTCTTCTGAAACAAGTCCTTCTCCTGAGTGATGTTAGGGATTCTGCTGTGATTCTGACATACATTATGTGGGACCCCAGGTTAGACTTTGAACATTAAGGCTTGGGGCGGTGGGTCGAGGTCCCTCTCCCAGTAGGGGTTGAAAGTTAGTCCCAGATAAATCTGTTGAGCCCTTTTTCAAAACAAATAAACCAATCCTGATCCCGTATCCTGCAGCCGTCTCTTCAGAACATTCCAGAGATCTTGGTCTGAGTCTGGAGCAATGGGCCAATAAACATCTGAGAAGAACAGCAGCTCCATGTGTTTGTATGTTAAAGATGATCTCATTAGCATGCCTGTCCTAATTGGGACACGTTAGCATATCTGTGGACTGAAATGGTTAGTAGTTTTGTGATGAATCATTTCAATCCCCCACCTGTATTTTCAAGGTGAACCCAAACCATCAACACAAAAGCTCATGAATAAAAAGAAGGACTGTGCATTTAGCAGCAGAGCACTGAGAGGTGTGTTAACATACAGTAGGGGAAACAAAAGCTGCTGCAGAAATTCACACTGTGCTTTGGTACAAATCACACAAAAAGTGACTCAGTGTCAGAGTCACGGGGTCAACACAGCTGAGTCATAAACCATAAATGAGTTCCAACTAAAGAAAAAGAACCTTTTCTCTTTTTCTCATGTTAAATTTCATTTTTCTCTCCTTCATGAAGTCGGTGAAACTTTCCAGCACAGTGTGACAGACGGTTCCTCGTCTGAGGATATTAGAACACACCAGTGTCCAAGTGCTCTTTGACAGTGACACACTGCTTGATTGTCTTTACTTTGGAAACCAGTGGATATTCCTGGTCCTTCTTCCTTTCCCTGTTAGTCTCCATTCCTCTCTGGACCATCTAACACCCCCTGCTCCACTCTGGTCCTTCCTTCCTCCTGTTGCTCCTCTTACTGCTGCTATCTTGACCTTATCTCTCTACCACCTATTCCCCGGACCTTCTTCCTTCCCCTGCTCCTCTCTTGTCCTTCTCCCTTTCCCAGCTCCTCTGTGGACCATCTCACTCCCCCCGCTCCACCCTCCTTGGACCTGCTCCTCTCCATGCTTCTTTCGTGTCCTTTATCTCCTATTCCTCTCTGGACCTTCTTGCTCTCTCTGTATCTTCTTCCTCTTCCTCTCCGGTCCTTCACCCTCTCCGTACTCCTCACTGGTCATTATCCCTCTCACTGCTCCTCTCTGGACCTCCTCCTTCTCCTGCTCCTCTCTACCTTTTCATTACTAACCACAGTTTCATACCAGTTTCTTCATTTACTGGAGGCTCATTTGAAATCCCAGTTCATTTTGTTATCACTCTGCAACAGATCATTTTCAGACCCGTGCGCTGCGGTTTGCTCAACGCAGCGAGCACATTTGGTTGTTGTAGCGATTTTACACAGGTTTATTACCTTGTAATTTGGCAGATACCTGTGGGCCTTCCTGCGGGCAGCTGGAAGACACACACACACCTGCTGTCCCTGCATCTCTATTCTCAAATGGAGAAAAACTGGAACTAATTCCATGTTGCAATCATTGCACTTGAGGGCAGATCATATAAACTATGGTTTTATGTAATGGAAAAACATTCCACGGTTTATTGGAAATCTATGAGGGGAATAATAACAAGTCCTTACTATTATGGGCTGGAGGAGAGGAGAGGTGAGGATGAGGCTGGCTGTCAGCTCCAGGTTCAGCAGTGAATTTGAAGGCTGTGGGTGGAAAACAGAAATAAATGTAATCCCTCTAGAACATCAGGTTCACCTTCAGCATATGACACAAGATTACATAAAACAATAAAACATAATTTTTCAAACTGATGAGATGAAAAATCAGAAATGAACTTAGGAAATGAAATGACCAGAGTTTATTGTTACAACAGTTTCACAAACATTTACATAAAAATAACCAATAATTGATTTATTTTTTCATTTGTGAACCATGGATCTAATCACACCGTCTAATATGTGCACTCTATGTTTTATGATATTAAAAAATAGGAATAAATAATGTCAAAAATGAGTTTCAATACTGGTCTAAATTGCCATGTCCATTTTTAACTTGTTGCCCAACAAAAAACTGTATGAATATGACATTAATAGGAAATTAAAGATAAATTAGATGAGCCTAAATGCAGCCGACAAGGCCCTTCCATTTTGATATACAGACATTTAACCCCAAAAGTATTTTATAGAGCAACTTGGCAGCTGGTGACTTGAACCTCAAACCCTCCAAACCCAAGCCCAGACCTTAACCACTAAGCCCCCACAGCCCAAGAAAATGATAACATTTTTTAAAGATATGAAATAATATGCTAATATTCATACATACAACCAGCTACGGTGAATATTTAGTCTAAACATCTGATGGTTTACGTTCAGATCAACGTCTCTTCATCTGCCTTTGAATTCTGTCGATATTTTTAGGGAATGACGAAACAGGCAATCTGCCATTGTGCATACATGTAACAGTATATGTGTGTAGCTGCAGGGTTCACTACTGCTGACTCAGCTGAGGAACCTGGTCACATCCTGTCCCTGGGATTCTATCTGGGCTCCACCCTGACGTAGATAGTTGAATAAAAGAATATACTGTCACAATAACGTTGAAGATCTGTTCACAGAACTGAAAACCACCGTCACAAGACAGCATATTTGAGCGTACTCTGTCGTGTACTGGAGTGGAAGTACACATTTTCCTTCATCATGGAGTATTTGGTTTCCACTGAGAGTACGAACACAGACTCTGACCATGAACTCATGCTGTTTAAAAAGTCAATAGTCTCTCAGCACCGTTGTCCTGCCTCAGGCAAGGTTGGGAACGGAGCAGCCGACGACCAACTGTGCATGAGTGTGTGTCACTGTCAGGCAGTCGTCACCACAGATGCACACGGCTGAAGCTCAGCTGCTGCTCCTTTGTCTTCTCTTTGTTTCCTCCTTCTCTTTGTGCCATTAGAGGCTTTTGTTTTGACAAAAAAAAACCCTTTTGCTGCTGTTTCACTTGCAGATGTGAAAAAAAGGGAGGGGGTAGAGGAGAACTCCTGGGGGGGTGATAGAGATGAGGACGCTGGGTAAGGATGGGGGAGGGTGGCTGTACACCCTGTGAAAGAACCACTTTAACCCCGATAAGAAAGAGCAAAGGGTGGGCAGTGAAGAAGATGGTGGTGGG
>JAFBJS010005616.1:291234-304167 GCA_016785265.1 Paraplagusia blochii
TTGTTTTAAAAAAAAAAAACCCTTTTGCTGCTGTTTCTCCTGCAGATGTGAAAAAAAGGGAGGGGGTAGAGGAGAACTCCTGGGGGGGTGATAGAGATGAGGATGCTGGGTAAGGATGGGGGAGGGTGGCTGTACACCCTGTGAAAGAACCACTTTAACCCCGATAAGAAAGAGCAAAGGGTGGGCAGTGAAGAAGATGGTGGTGGGGGGTTGTCACAGGGTCCCGTAGGCCGAGGGTGGGTGGGTGGGGGGGCAGAGGGACAAGTGGTGAGATAATCAGCACAAGGAGAATCATTATTCACTCAGCAGTGTTTCTGAGGTACAGTTAGTTTCCTCCAGAGTGTTGTCATCTGTTTTAGTTGCATCAGTGAGGTTGTGTGTTTGAATACATTAGCATCATTGTCTCATGTGACCTTCACGTCCCTTAGTGACCACAGCCCAGCCCTAATGGGGCAATAAAGTCTAATTTTAAAGACTAGATTAAGGATCAGCAGTTCAGGCTGAAGTGGCCTTTATCTGATTGTTTAATGACTCTCTACATGGTGACTCATCTTTCGCCTCCTCCGTTTTTTTTTTTTAAATCTGATCTTGTAAAATTTTCATAATAAATGCAAAGAACTGACTTAAAGAATCTGGATTCTTGTTTTGAAATTGAGAAAAAGATATTTGCAAACAATCTCTGGTCGTTTTGTTTCTCTAGTCACGGTCGCACACAACACGCCATTGGCTGATGGAGCCTGATCTTCTAGTTGTCTTTCTGACTGGTTCAGTCATTGCAGTTGATTACAGTGTGGGTGAGGATCGAAAAAGGGAAAATACAGCATATGCATAAATAATATAATAACTATGTTGCCTCTTCTTCGCAATATTTCCCATCTCCCAGTGGGTCTAGAAACGCAACTACTTCAGCAGGAGAGGGATGACTGTAGCCCTACATCAGATAGACAGTGCTTTTTCAGGTCTTTATTGGATAATGTTGAAAGAACCAATCAGTTAAATGTAGGCTGTTCACTACAGTAGTCATTTCCACAGTGTGTTTAAATCACAGAATATGATTAATTATTAATTAGTAATTAATTATTACTGTTAACGTTATAGTTAACATAAGTGTGTGTTCATTCTAGTTCATTTTTTTCCAACATCTTGTTTGTGCTGTTTCCCTTAAACTATTTTTATCACTAGCCTTGTGTCCATCTGCTGTGGGGTGAACATTGAGTTCTGTTGAGTCTCTTGTTGGTGGTAGTAGAACCAATGGAGAAAGAAGTGACTTTTTAAATTTGTCCTCTTAGGTGATTCGCTCGTCTGTTCCTCGATGTTCCCTCCACCTTTGTCCACCCGTGCACTTTTCTCTCCCGTCTTTATCATCGTCATCGTTCCCCTTTTGGTTCCACTGAAGTGTGAAAGAACATGTCATTGGTATTCTACCCTGATCCTCTAGGTTTCTTCAGCATCCCCCCTCCCCCACCCGGCGTCCTCCTAGTGTACAATAAGAAGTGACAGTACATGATGCCAGGTCTGCCGCCTGCCTCACTCCTCACACACTGACAATGGTCACCTTCAGAAAGACCTTGCCATATGGACCAGGCCATCTGGACTGTACCAAGTTACAGGCAGAATAGGAGGGAACATGGGAGGAAGGAGGACGAGAGGGAGAAGATCCCTGAAATTGAAGAGCATGGATACAATGAGACTTAGCGAGTAAATCTTTTCAAAAAGCGCTGTCTTGAGTTCACATGGAGGTCTGTGGTTAAACTGCTGTCTCTCTGGGGAAGGATCAGTACAAGAAACTCACAATAATTCACAGGAGGATCAGCACAGTGGCCCCGCCATTAAACAAATACATACGTCAGAGTCCTACATGCCATTGGGTCACGGATTGTATTTTTTGTCTGCATTGATGCATCACTGCAAACACAGTATTTGTTCTTCAGTGCAGTGTAAGTTCTACCGTTGACCATCTTTTCTCTCTGTCTCGTCACCTCAGGGATCGAGCTTTGTTTGCCAGCCTGGCGGTTCTCCATGACCATGGTGGCAAGTTTCCTGATGGTGGGTGGGCAGCTCCTAATGCCGGGGCTAGCCGCTCTATGCCGCAATTGGCCGCAGCGAGATGACTGGCAGGTGCTGCAGATCGTCATAATCAGTCCCTTTGTTCTGATGTTGCCCTACATCTGGTGAGTGTGTAAGGAAATCCACAGCAGTGTGCTGGTGGTGGGGGCAGATAGTCCTTACACTGAGCCAGGCGTCAGCTTGTACTGTACTACACACTGCTTCAACATTCACAACAATGCTCTCTTTCTCCCCTTGTTGATCTCCCCTTCGTCCCCTCTCTCCTCTTCTTCTCTTTTCTTTCCCTCCTCGGACAACACAATCTCTTCTTCTTCTTCTTGTGTGTCCTCATTTGCTCCCGCACCACCTTCCACGTTCCAATCTTCTTCTGCAGGATTTTCCCTGAGTCTCTGCGCTGGTTGCTGGCCACCCAGCAGTACAGACGCTCCAAAGCCATGATGTTGCAAATAGCTAGGAAGAACAGGATGGACATGACGTCGGAGCCCAGTGGGGTTTTTATAGGTGAGGACAAACATCACTGTGTTTCAATGTATCGCTGTAGGTCTATATGTGCACAAAGCATATCCTAAACTGTTTTATGGCAGACAATAATGTTTTCTTTCAGATATTTTTATGTATTTGAACAAGTACAAGATCAGGTGACAGATATTGTCCATCTCATATTAGCAATATTGCGTAAGAATCATTATCAGTTTTTCCTCCATGAATTAAAACCTAGATAGAACAAACCTAGTTTCCACCAAATGACGTCAGTGCTTTAGAAAAGCTGGTGGGATAATAGGCTGTGTAGGAAAGTGAAAGTCACTAGATGGCAGCATTGTAGGTGAGGTATCGATATTAAAACAACAATGTTAGTTAGTTCTAAAATAATGATTTGTTAGCATAACTGCAGTCTTGCAGAAAGTTGATTCCAACATATTCCTAATGGCGCCTCTTGTAAATATATACTACATTTGAAATGATATCCTGTGTGTGGATTTGTAACATGAATAAACTCCAGGGTCAATGAGGCAACAGCTCAAGTTTCCCGTAAAGCTGGAAATTTATTTTGGACTCTGTGGTGGAGAAGATCAATTGGTGTCAGTGCTGACTTGACGGCGCTCAATACCACCTAAAAATCCCAAGTACACTGTAGTGGTACGTAATAAAAAACACACTCTAATGGTTAAGCTCAGTACGACACAGTGAAGTGCCTTCCTCCTCAATGTGCCGACATCGGCAGCTCACAGTCTGTGGACTTTATTGTTTGGTCCTCTCCCAGTCGTCACCCAGGCAGATTAATGGTAGGAGTAGGCAAAGAGAGCCTCCATTTATCTTCAGGCCCCACGGCGTGAACACGTCTGTGTACCAACAGCCCCCCAAGTGGCTGGATTCTCATTGGCTTCTGAGAAGAAGGATTTCAACAAGTGCATTTGATGTTTCCCACCAGAGCTGGAACAGGAGCTTCACAGGAAACCTCAGCGGAGCTGCATCGTCAAGATGATGAGTACCAGGAACCTGTGGAAAAACATTGTGGTTCTGTGCGTCAACTCGTAAGTACACTGGGCTTCTACGGTTCCTTTAACAATGGAGCATTCGCAGTTTTGAACGAGTTGTTCTCAAGATTGTTGCTCTCAAGAGTCACCCCTCTGGTGAGTCTCAGGTACTACACCCACTCAGTCCTCATTGTTCTCTGCTCGTGTCCCTGCGCAGCCTGACAGGATACGGGATCCACCACTGCTTTGCTCGTAGTATGATGGACCCAGAGGCCCAGCCCACTGCTCTTTGTCACGCAGACTACTACACAATGGCTGGCATCGCCGTAGCAACATGCCTGGCACTATGCCCTGCGGTGGGGTTGATGGGACGCCGTGGAGGACTCCTCACCTTCATGATTATAACAGCGCTGGCATCCCTGCTGCAGCTGGGTCTACTAAACCGTGAGTAACTGGAACTAATCAGACCAGAAGCAAGAACTCTAAACAGTTCCAAGCTTTAAAAAGTAGTACCCAGAGCTCCATTTGAGTCCAAAATCTATGAGAAATTGAAGATCTTCCTTGTTCCTTGATTGACCAGTGCAGTAAACATTTCCCCAGGTTCTTTTTGTGTCAAATAGAAATCTGTTTGTCTTCAAAACCTAAGCTGGGGAGTAATTCCCATGACTTTCCCATGGAAAATTTGTGATGAATTAAGAAAAACTGTATTTCATTTTTAAGACCTCAACTGTATCTAAATTGCACTTTTGTATCTAAGGTGAAGGTTCTGCCATATGGAACATAATGACCCTCAATATTAAGAAATCAAATCACAAAGTCTGCAAACGTAACTTTTTGGAACAGTTTTCTTTTGGCTGCGGAGAAAATGTCCATCCATCGTGTTCACTTATGGAATTCTTTTCTTCTCTGATTTCTACATTGTTCTCTGACGGAATCCAGTCATTGGGAAATACAGCCTCCGCCATGACACAGGTACAACCACAAGTCCAATCTCATTCACTGGATTTAAAGCGCTCCATGCTGATGTAGTTCTTACCATTTGTCTCCCTCTGCTGGGCAGTTCTAAGAGACACCCTGAACAGGAAATTCTCGGTGGCCTTTTCCATCATTGGGATGTTTTCTTCTCATGCCGTCAGCACACTGAGCATCTTCTTCTGCGCTGAAATCACTCCTACCGTTATCAGGTGAGTCTGGGGGAGGAGTCTCTGCGTACCTTTATCAGAGATTATACTTTATTTTGACTTGATGTTTTGTCTTAAAGGGGTGGAGGCTTAGGACTGGTCCTGGCCAGTGCAGGTTTCGGAATGCTCACTGCTCCAATCATGGAGCTCCACAACCAGAAGGGCTACTTTCTCCATCACGTGATCTTTGCGTGCTGCACCCTGCTGTGCATCATTTGCCTCCTGTTGCTGCCAGAACCTCGGGGTAAACCTCTGCCTGAGAGTATGGCTGACGGGGAGACCTTCACCCGCCAGACACTGCTCCATCCTGGAGAACAGCATCTCCTCTTGGCCAAGATTGACAGAGACTATTCACGAGTCCATGACACTCCGCTGCACCTCTCAGCCACTGGGAGCGCCACAGTTGCAGCAGCCACTGCTTTGGCAGCTGTACCCGCCTCATATGCCCTGGCGACTGGAGGTGAGGTGATTGGAAATCACGCCGTAGCCAATGGGGTGTGAGCATCATAGCAATAGTCCAATACTATGCTGTCAATTATTGAGGCATTAAACTGTCTGAATAGTCAGATGTGAAATTTGAAGACTTTTAAGAAAAAGTGAAGAAAAGTTGAGGCTTTGGTAGTCTGTAGTGAAATGGATTGGTTCAGGAGTTGCCAAAAATATTATTGTCCTGGACTGCATCAACCTGACTTTAATGTCTGAGTAACTTAAAGGTCTGAAAGATTTTTTCCTTTGTTCCGACGTGGACAGTTGAGAAGCAGATGAAGTGTCAGGAGACAAGGCTAATGTTGATTAGCTGTGGTTAGCATGTGCTTTGTGAGTTCTGTCTGTAGTTTTGGACCCATGGAAAAAGGATTCCACTACATCTTATAGATCTTTATGAGTAGGGATGTCTGATAATATCAGCTGACTGATATTGTAGCCGATATTAGCAAAATAATAATAGAAAAGATTGTTATTGGTCTTAGCTCTGGTAATGAAAACTCGGTAATGTAATGCCAGGGTGTCCCCAAGTAATGTGTGCCATAACTTAGTGTCATACAGTGTGAAATATACTGTATATATAAAATATAAAAATGTCTGTCTATATTACTAGATGGCAGAATTGCAGCTCATTTTATTGATAAAGTTTAATAATCAGGAGTTTGTATGAAGAATGTTGGTGCCATACAGTGGTTTCTTGATACTGGCTTTGGAAAATATCAGCAACAGTTAATATTGGACATCCCTAGGTAAGAGTTATTTTGCACTAAAGTTCAGAGACACAATCAAGTGTTTGGGGATTTTAAGCCAACATGAGGGTGATCCAGGGATTGGCTAAACCACTACCATACGTTTTGCATGAAAGGGCATTTTTTTTTCTTTTGTCGTATATATTTTTTGTAGTCTTTATTTGTCTTCTCTAAAAAGTCCAAAGTGGCACTTTATCCTCAGATGCTGAGGTTGGAGTAGATTTTAGTTTTTAAATACCCATAAGTGCCATCGACATGGTTGTATGATGGTTGTCTGATGTCATGAGCAGCCTGAGACCTCAGCAGATGGACATGTGGTCAAAGCTTAACGGTACTGAGTGTGGAACAGACATGGAGAAATGGTCAGTTCAATTCAGCATGTCTTATGATGCATCTCAGCATTTTTCCAAATGGCTTTATACGATAATTCAGTTTATTTTTAAAATGTTACAGATTGTAATTTATGAAAACTGGTTAGTATTTATGTCCTAATGCTGCCCTGGGCAATTTTGTTGAATATACCTCCTTGTCATCAAATGATTTTGACCCAAACTTTCAGTATGTGTGTTCTGTACTGCGTAGTAATCCTGTTTGTAGGAAGCGTGTCTCAAAACCTAAAAAGCACAATAGTCTCCATTTATTTCTTGAATAAAGAAAAAAAAAGCAGGTGGGGTTTAGTGTAGACATCATAGGCCAGGCCTAGTTGTGGTTGTTGTACATTAATAGACCCTACCATCCAAGAACCCCATAGACCTGCATTAAAAATGTAAGGTAAGTGTATGGTATGTGCCATTCATAGATTCATAATGTATGAACCAACAACCTTCTATTTTTATAATGTACAGAATAAGCACAATGCTTTTCCTCAAGTGATGTGTTTGGAACTAAAAGCCTGAGCTTCCACATGTTTGGTCCAGTTTGGTTGAAGTGAAACACTTTCTGTTTGACCGGGGTTTCTACCGTGGGCAGCTGTCTAGTAATGACGCACAATTGCAAATATTGGAAGTTGTCAAGCCCTAGCATGAAGGCATTGTGTTACTGGACTCTCAGTGAGAAGTCAAGCCATGAGCTTCATACAGATCAACCACAGAGCCATTGACACAAAAACCTTGTTTTTTTTTTGTCAAAAATCACAGATCTTGTTCTGTTTTCTATAACACGTTGAGCAAACAGCTAGTATTTTCAATAAACAGACTGTTGGTCATTTCAACCACTACTAATGATGTTTTCTAAGTGTTATTTTTTTTAATAAAACACATTTGTACAAAAGCCACAGGCGTACACGTTTTTGATAATGAACAGTTTAATTTATTATGTCAATAAAAGAACACTTGATGTCACTATTTCTGCTCACTGAGTCATGACTACACAGGTATTTTTGTATAAAAACTGTTGTTTGGTATATAATGTTCATCAGTTTCCATGAGAAGATGCTCAGTGGTGGATTAGAAAAACTCAGGGTGTTGTTCCAGCTCTTTTAATATTCTCCTCTCCACTAAGAGACTGAGGTTGGAGTCTGTCATTGGAAGATCGTAGCTCAAAAAAACCTGTTTTTTGGTCTTCTTTGCTGGAAAGCAAGCGATAAATTATTATTCGACTAAACAAAACACATTCACCTTCATCAGAATGATGTTGGATTTGGTTTTTGTAACAGCACAGAAATGTATCCACAAAGTGACAAGTTCCAGCTCCATCAAAGCTCAACATATACATAAATGACATATATGTCTGCTCTGATATAAATGAAAATACTGTATTTTCTCACCTAATCTCTGTGAGATGGTGTTTAGGATAGTGTTGGACGAATCCCCCATAATTAATGAAGACAATGGCATTGAATCCTGCAGAAAACAAAACAAGACAAAATGAATCTGTTTTTTTTTTTATCATTTATAAAAGTTAACATCCTCGTTAGAAAACTATTTTTAATTATTACTGAAATCCAATGTTAACATACAAATTGCATTAGCAGCTAACATAAATCAAAAAGCAAATAAAAATCAACTTTATATTTGTCGCTATCATTTTTACCAACTACACTTTACATTTACTAATTACTTTTTTATATGTAACTCATATGAGAATAAATCAGTTAAATCTTCAGGTGAATTTGTGGTTAAAGGAACAAAGAATGAAACAATGCCTTTTAGTCTTCAGAGATCTTTTCCAACTGGTGGATTCTTCACATTCATTCATATTGTACATCAACACCAGACAAACTGACTGCATGTTCTGCTGTTGTAGATTGAAGGACTGTCTTCACTCCTGCGTGAATGCGCGACATTTAGACTTGTTGGGTCAACCTGCAGGTTGAGACGTTGTCCCTCAGTCTGATGTTTGGACACTTTATTTGCCACTAAACCAGACCATGGACATTGGTGAATTACAGGTTGTAAAAATAAAACAATTCCATGTGGCATCATGTATGTGATTGGCTGTGTTGATTCAAACATTCCTATCGCCGATTTCAGCGTTTGGCAAAGTTGTTAGCCACTAGGGGCAGTCCTGGGTTCAGAATTAAATTCATCACTCTTTTCAACGAACATGGAGTTCACATAAAAAGGGCTGGTTATACGTGAAATATTGTATAAATGCACTGATGTTTTGAACAAAGCTTAGTATTTGATATTTACACAAATTTTCGTTAAAATAATTATTTTATCAGGTTAAAAATCCAGCAGCAGTTCAAGACTTGTTCCCGCGGGCCACACAAAATGACTTGGCGAACCAGGATTGACCCGCGGGCCTTAACGGTCTTTGTGTACATTACAAATGTGAACAGAGGATTTTTTTTCTTGTAAGTTGTTACAGTTACAGTTACAGTTTAACCGATAGCCATGAGAGCAACATTTCAAATCACAGTCAACAACCATTTACGACTGAACACATCTGGAACCAGACTAAAACCCGATACAGCAGAAATATGTCTTATAGTGTACGATACTCCACGATACTCATTCAAAACCTGGCACTTTATTATATAGATTTAAACGTGACTCACGTATTTGCTGCTCATTGACACGGCCAGGCTGGACAGGACGGGACTCGAACCGACCCAGAGAAAGAAACTGTCGCTGAGTTTCATGACGTGAAAGTGAATCACCTGCTCCAGAATCTTCTCAGTGAAATTGTGGATGGAAATACTTTCCATCGAAACACCGTTCAACGTCTCGTTCATTCTGTCAACCCGCTGCTCCGTGAAGTCAACTACCGCTACACTCGAGCCGCGAATCGAAAACGGCAACAACTAAGCTACTTCCGGGTTACACCAAGCCCAAACCAATCAACTATCGATGACGGCGCCTACGGCGTACGCAGGCCTCACAAAAGCACCGGAACAATCGATGTGAAACGAACCAAACAAGACGTTTGTGATAGAAGCAAGTATTTGAGGTTATTTTATGTGACGTCTAGTTTGATAAATTCGTCATGGAAGTATGTTATTGCACAAAATATACAAAAGTCACCACAGCATCCCACAATATATAGAAAAAGCATCAAAACATATTTTTTTGGCTAACTGTGTGTCATTCACAGTTTTTATTGTATAATATACAAACACTCTGATTAAAGTAATTTTCTAGTAAATATTAAAAGTTCTAAATAGTAACCTTCTCTGCATATTTGTAAACTAAACGTAACCTGAAATGTTACCCCAAAAAAATTTCAATTTTGTAAGTTGGCAAAAAAGTCGAGGCAAATATTTTATTTTGTAAGACTCTACATTTTAAACTTAACCAATTATTTGTTGCCAAAATGGTTGTTGTGCAAATCAGGATTCAAATCTAGATGATAAGAAAACAGACTTCAGGTTCTGATCCACCACCCGCCAGGTTCCCACTGAGGTACTCTGATCACAGCACTGTGAGGAACTTAGATTGGACGGAGCATCCACAGGAAGGCTCACAGTATGGAACAGTGTGGTTTGGGTGGCAGTGGTGGAGCGGGGCACCTGGCACCCAGTGACGAAGATAAAGAGTAATTCATTAATTGATTCATTTATGAAAAAAAAATAGTGCATTGGATTAAGATTTTTTAAAAATTGTTGTCTGGTCTCCTTGCTTTATTCCCAGTTGGACTAGTCATGCAGGAAGTCTTCCACCAGCTTGTTGAATTCTGCAGCAAATCTCAGGTGAAGATTGTGTTTTCCCTCGGGCATCATGTGTAATCTGGATTAAGACAGAAATGACAACACACATTCACCATCAGGCATGTGTTAAAATGTTATGTAATGTGTGTTTTACCTCTTGTTCCTGTGTGAGTATTCTCACCTTGATCCCTTTATGTGTTTGGCCAGATATTCAGCATGGAAGGGGGGCACCATGGGGTCCTTCTGTCCATGAATGATGAAGACTGGACACGTTATGAGGGGCAGAAACTCAATGCAGACACTCCCTGATGAGGACACAATTGATTAGAAGAGATTAGAGCAGAGAGTTTCTCCTGTGGGATTTTATCTCCAAGTCAACAGTATAACTAGTACAACATTTACACAGCCTGCAGCTCCCATGTTAATAGAGATCAACAGGCGAAAGAACGATTCCCTGTCCTCTGTATCTTCTACTCTAACTCCAACTACTTCTATATCCTCCGTCACTGCATCCATCAATCTCCTCTTTGTCTCCTTAAGAAGGTTCTTAGGATTGATCTTTGATGAAGTCCCACCTCACCTTAAAGTCTTCTGTCCTTCCAACAGCTCCACCTCACCACTGTTGGACTGTTTTCATACATATCCTGCACCAATCTAACATACTTCTCTGCCACTCCTGACTTCCTCATACAGAACCACAATTTCTCCCTTGTCTCCCTGTCATAGGCTTTTTCTAAATCTACAGAAACACAATGAAGCTCCTCCTGACCTTCTCTGTTCTTCTCTATCAAGATATTCCATCTGTGGTATTCTTCCTCAGCATAAAACCATACTGTTGTCCGCAAATCTCTACCTCTTTCCTCAACCTTACCTCAACTTCTCTTTCCCAAATTTTCATCATAGGGCTCATCAACTTCATCGCTCTGTAATTGTTACAACTCTGCACATCAACCTTCTTGTAAATCAGAATAAGACACTGAATGTTCATGTTGTTAAAAAACATCAAGTCGTCACTACCTTCAGGCTTCTTGGCAAAGGGTTCAACACCGTCAATCCAGGCCGACCACAACTTCGGAAAGCCTTCAGTTCCATACACCTCCTCTAGGGGCTGCCTCATCTTTGCACTCCACTTGGAAACATCACGAATAGCTGAGGAAAAAGACTATCGCCATCAGAAAGTTTGAGAATTTGACCTTAAGGAAAACAAACACCAATGAGACCAATATATATATGACCCAGACCTACATGACTATTTACCCAGGATTCATTTGTGAGGATCTGCCTTGGTTTCACACATACAGTAGTTGACAGACTAAACTGATGTTCTTAAGAACTTTGAGCTAAAAATGATGAGTTTCTCTATGGACTTTGGGGTGAAAAACATATTTACAGAGATTTACAGCTTGTTGTTACAGAAAACAACCAAAAATTGCAGATATCACAGGGTCTAAAAAGAAGAGTTTATGAAGGGAACTGTTAGCACATCTTAGTTATCTTAGATATTTCATACACACGTCTGACTCCAACAAGGACGATGGCGTCAGAACATAAACCAGAAAAACATCTTCCATTAACATAGATACCACTCACACTTAAAGGCACTTTAAGAAAACATTTACCATTGTAAAGGTCGAGATCTTGCTGGGTAACATAGGCATTCGCCCCCCACACAACCGTTTTGTGGATGAAGTCTGGGTATTTAGCCGCAGCAATGAGTGAGCTGATTCCACCATCGCTCCAGCCCAGGAGAGAAAACCGGCCGAAGCCCAACGCCTGTCAGAGAGATGGCAAATAAGGATCAGAGGAGAGTAATTCTATGAAAAAGCAGTTACCAAACAATTATCTAATAATGAGGAATGTCAGAAAAACACTTACTTTCAATATCTATCAGTGCTGATATATACAGTAGTTTGTCCCAAAAACCTCTTTTATAATTCCAGCAAATTTAGCAAAACCCAGGCATTGTTTACATTGGATTCCCATTATAAGAGGGAAAACTGGTAACAATCCCATCAATATAACATGGTTACGCTATTATCACTCCATACTTACTAATAATTCATACATATACTGCATAAATGTGTGTTTATTCAGCGCTTTTCAAGGGCTCAAAGCATGGACGTTATAAAAGTTTGTCTTTACATAAAACAATAAGCCATGATAAGGGTTCAATATTTAGTAATTTAATAGGTAACATGTGTGTAGTCACAGGTATGACATGTTGCTGTATTGCTCTTTAAATCTACTCTCACAAAACATGCAGTGCGTCTCTTGATTGACCTTAAATTGGCTCACGTTCTACTGCACCTTCATCAGATCCACTGCGTCCTTTGCATCTCGCTCGTAGAAGTCCAGTGGAAAGTCTCTCTCAGGTGGGCGAGAGTTTCCGTTTCCACGGGGATCCCATCCCACCACAGTGAAGCGTTCCTTGTTCAGAGACTTCAGCTGCGGTCCAAAGTCAGTTTTGGTGCTCCCTGCAACGACAAATTCAAACTGTGTATTATCTAAAATCTACTTTCTCTTCAATTCTGCTTAGTGTGTTGATCTTGCCTATGGGTGGTTGCATACAGAAAATTGCAATTTAAGGCCAACCAGATCAACCGGATTGTGTGAGAACAAAAGATTGAGATACAGTTACCAAGTGCACCAGGAAACAGCAGGACCGCCTGTTTCCCTGAACCCGTCTTCTCATAGTGCAGATCCACTCCGTTAACATGGATCTTTCCTGAAGCCACTGAGGAGCTGCAGCAGAACACAGGATGTCAGGGTGGAACAACTGGAGAAAATAGTCAGGAGTTAAAGATGCTGCTGAGGTTCTCTTTAGGAGAGACAAGGATGGACAGGATCAGGAATGAGGTGATTAGAGGGACAACACAGACAGGAAGGTT
>JAFBJS010005616.1:304226-321281 GCA_016785265.1 Paraplagusia blochii
GAGGGACAGTGGATACATTGGTAGAAGAATGATCCTAGAGATGGAGCTACCAGGTAGGAGACAAAGAGGAGATTGATGGATGCAGTGATGGAGGACATGGAGGTGGTTAGAAGATGGCGAGAACAGGGGGAGATGGAAAAGGAGGATTCACAACATAAAACCCTGAAAAAGATCATTATCATTAAGTAACTATTATTAATAATAGTAAATAATACCTTTTATTAAAAAGAAAAAAACAGCAATATGCCTATTATTTTTTGTAATGGTAACAATAATAATAATAATAATACAATTTAATTACTACTAGATAATTACACATCCTGGGGAGATCACACGCCCTCTAGCGGATTACCAACCGTCCTGCACAGAGACAACTTGCTGTGTTGTCAACCTTGGCCACAAGTTCATATGGAAATGCAGAGAAAAATAAAAACGCACCAATGAGCCTGTTGCAGCTGTAGTGCAGCCATGGACCTTCTCACAGAAGTTCTGCACCTCCACAGAAGTCCTGCACTGAACAGATTGAAGCCCATGTCCGAGAGAGGGAGCAGCGGAGCGTGGTCAGGTGTCACTCAGCCGAGAGTGACAGTAGAATCTATGTCAGAATCTTTTGGACCGCTGCGAGTATTCACGGAACCACGGTACCGAACTAGGAAGTTTTGTTAAAAAAAATTAGCGAAAGGAGGGGCCAAGGCCATGGCCCTGCTCTGATCTGGGATCCGATTGGTCGATACACAGAACTCTGCTCTGTCATTGGCTGGGCGTTGTGACGTGTCTACGGTGCTGAAACGAAGAGTGAATGGTGAAAAAATATGAAACAAAAAGGGTTGTGTCGAAATATCGATTCGGTATTTTTTCTTAAAACGGTAACACGTGATCTTTTATTGAAAATAAAGGACAAGAAACGTCACCAACGGCTTTATTGATATGATCAGGTGTTGGAGGCTAACAATAACGTGAAAATAAACTGTGCTTTTTTCACTGTGAGGTCAGCTCACTAGTCGGCGCTGTCAAATGTAAATATAACACAAGTGCCGAGGACAAAAAGTCTGGATCAACTCAAGGCTCCTCTGTGTGGCCTACAGGAGGTTAAACAGCATTTAATTTATTATTTATGATGTTATTTTAACCTGATCATTTTTTTAAATAACACAGCAATAATTGATAAACATCCACAGAAACATGTAGAATTATATAAATAGTTCTGATGGAATTTTCAAAATTTAATTCTAATTTTATTATTACTACTTTTTTTTTTTAATTATACTTTATTTCATTTATTCTGCGCTAATTCAACATGCTGCTGTGCCAAAACAATTTCCCATGTGTCTTCATCTTCAATCTTCATAATATATTTGTACCATTCCCATGTGATCCTGTTCCTGCCTTGTTGTTCTAAACTGTGACACACAGATAAGGTCTGAGAGACACGGTCAGGGGCCAGTGGACAGCATTACTCTGTAAATGATAAATGGAAAAACTCTGGTGGCAGCAAAACCTAAAACAGGAAAGGTTGTTCCTAACAGTGACACCAATGTCATGAGACCTCAAGGAAACCTTCACAAGGAAGGAAGGAAGGAAGGAGGGGAGAACTTCAACTGCTTCCTCTAAGGGTTGTGCTTGAATTTAACCTTAAAATCATTTCCAAAGTGACTTAAAAGATGAAAACTAACGACCAGGCAGACCAGAAGTTAGGAATCAAACGCTGAAGGAGATAGAGATTTAGTGTAGCTTAAAGGAGGACAAGAGAGCACCAGGACAGGAAGTGCTGAGTCTGCAGGAGTTTCTTGGTGACCACCAGCAGGAAATGACCCGTAAGATTCTGGATGCCTTGTGGGGGTGTGGTTTTGATGGGGCATCCGTTGAAGGTCACAGGTTCAGAGCAATGGGAGAAGGATTTTGTCACAAGCCACGTACAATATCCACCACAACACTCCCCCATGTTGTGGTGGATTTTGTGAATATCCCAGATGCAGCTTTAACATTATGACACATTTGAGTCTCTGGTTAGAAAACAAGGTGTGGATTAAGACTCTTTCTTTCTTTACTTAAAAAAAACCTTTAGCAACTTTAATAATCCCTTGGGAGGTACCTCAGAAAAATAAAGGGATGTTATGGATAAGAAAACTCATGGATTTGTGCGATCGTTAAGAACAAGTCGTTTAAGGATCAAAGGAGTGACTGTGATCCCTAAGCAAAGATCTCAGACATTAGAAGAAGCTTTTGACTTAAGGAAAACCAACTGGCCGTTAACATAATGTAGTACAATCATGATGCTGTGATCACTGGTAAGGATGAATCAAATGACTCAGCTTTATTCTTTACTAAGTTGAGTGATTTTTTTGTTACACCATTTATTTTAACCAGTTTTACCAGTGAACCAGTAATGGAATAATTTGTTACACATACATTTTGTTGAAGAATTTTTTTTTCAGTTTATATGTTTCAGTTGACAAATGGCCTTTGGCAACGTATTGAGATGGAAAACCCAGGTTTCCCTGAACTGAGGCTCCTGTAGTTGTGTGTACAATATAAACCAAAGCCATGGGGCCAGTGTCTGTGTTATTTACTGCTTTGCTCAGTGTCTCTACCTTCTACTGAACAGGATTTGAATCTATAACTTATCCTCTGATGTCCTAGAAGGAGGTGTAAGATTCCAGGCATTGCTCGCTGACAGTATAAACTAAGCTGAAGACTTGTTTCTTCTTGTTGATCAGGGGGGAAACGTGTGTAGAGGCAGTAGCCAGGACTTTGCATCATGGGACATGTGGTGTCATGAATTATTAGTGGATGCGCTCAGTTTTGAAATGCCCAGTGGCTCAGTGGTGACCGTATGAAGGAGATGCTTCATTTTTCATCTTTGAGTACGTTCCCCATTTATTACCCATTAGTTCCGTGGATTTGAAACACAGCAGGACCAGAAATGGACGTGTGACATTAAACAGAACATTTTAACGAAAAAAATCTTTGGAGGCAGGAGTTTTAACAGTTGCAGCTGACAGACTCTGAATATGTATTAGTGCATGTGTCGGCGAATTATTAATATTTATTACATATACTCGATATAAACTTTTGCTGATATTGTCCAACCGCTAAATTTTCCAAAAACGATATTGACCAATACTGATAAGTTCCACTGTTTGCTCCCAAACCTGAGGTAAGCTGTGATAGCAGCAAATCTGTCCAGGCATTGTGTTATTGGATTCTCATTATCGATGGAAAAACCTATATCGATCCTACCAACATCACTTACTTATGCTAACATCAGTCCGGTAATATTGGCTTAAATATATCTGATATTATCGGACATCCCTTATATTTATAGACGTTACATTACTGCGTAATAATTAATGAGAATATATTACTCTGTCAGGTTAAAAAGGTTATTACTCTGTCAGGTTATTGGAAGGTGAATTCTTATTCAGATTCCTGGAGGCCACACAGGATAACGTGGTGGGCCACATTTGGCCCGCAGGCCTTGAGTTTGACCCCTGTTCCATTTTTGCTTAGACAGAACAAGAAGAAGACAGATGTGAGGGGGATGTAGGTTGAAAGTAAGTTATCGCTCTTGATCTACGAATGGTTAACGATGGGTGATGGGTTTGTAGGTAGTAGAGTTGACATTGTCGATAACGAATGTTTAATATTCTTTATTCCACTGTTTTTTTTGTTTCATTCACGGGTTTGTTTTTCAATGACCGCATTGACTTGAGTCCAGTAACTGGTGTTGACCCTGATCTGAGACGTCACTCGGTCTCAACCCGCTCGTTTATTGGCTTCATTCATTTGGATGGAGGACAAACGCACCAAACAGGGAGGGGCAGCAGCCTTACCGGAGACGGTGTCAGCGAGAAATCGAATTCAGCCCAAATCAGTTTAAATGCGTTTCTATCTAACATCCGACCGTGTCGTCACAGCGTCGATCGGCTATAACAGAGTGCGGGCTCCTGAAGTTGCCTCCCGTGTCTGTGGCTCGATGAATTATTAGTGCGCCTCCAGGAGTGGAATCGTCGCACAGCCTGACGGGAGTGAGTGAGTGAGTGAGTGAGTGAGTGTGGGAGCGGAGCCGTGCGGAGTGCTGTCCTGCCCCCTTCGATGATCGGCCTCCCGTGCCTGCACTCCCGTGACCATGGAGGACTCCCGTGATCCGCGTTAAGCCGAACCCTCGCCCTGCGGTATTGCGCTATCAATGTGCCCGACTGGCGGGTGCTGCGCGAGGCTGCCCACTGCCTGAGAGAAGCGGTATCGGCCCGTTTTTCCATCTGGAAAGTTCTTGGCAGGGGAAAAACCAGGCAAGCATTTACTCTAACTACCATTAGCATTTCCGGCCAGGACTCGGGGCGTGTAACGTGCCGGGATTTTCCCCCCTGACAGCATCCCTGACATTCCCACGTTCGTCTGTTCCACGGACTTTTTCCAACACAAAGTGTTTTATGGAATTCACAGGAGATTCGAATAAGAAGCGGGCCCGCGCTGAGCCAAAATGGTGAACTGGAGGTGGTTGCTACGGATGTCCAACCGGTCGTTCTTGGCCTTCGTCTTCTTCTTCTGTCTGTCCTTCACATGTCTCTACTTCATTTACGTGGCTCCGGGATTAGGTGAGTGGACATTTGACCGTAAACGCGGGGCCGTTTAACAGGATTATATCGGTCTTAGACTCGAACGCCCGCAGCGGCGTTAATACAACCTGAGCTAATGCTAAACAATCAGCTAACAGGCCGGGAGACACACTCTTCATTCGGGGACATCATCTTTGGGGAAGTCCATCACTTGGTTCTGGAATAAAAATGACATAAACTGAGTCCATAAAGCGTTGACAACACATTAGTTCTGTTAGTGGTCGGTGAAGGCTTTATCAGCCCGGTGACAGCAGCCGTTTAAATGAATGAGTTGTGGGCGTCTCTACTAGAAGTCAACGCTGTCAGGAGGAATTAGCTGTTAGTCTTTTTCACCTATTTATTCATCTAATCTGTCAACGCTACCAAAATAAAAGATTAACTCGGATTAAAGTCTCTTCACGATACTTAACATGTCCAGATATACTGACTTATCTGCTTTATTTGTTCAGTTGTGAATCACATCAGCTGCTCAATATTATTTTAGTTTTTTTTTGCCCTTTATTGTCACGTTACAAAAGTAGAATGAAATAGTAGCAGCTCTATTCAGTGATGATACAGAAGAAAGACAATATAAATGATCATAACATTGAGTAACATTAAATATGGGTTGAGTAGGAGGTAGTTCATTACACATGAGCAGGTTTTTTGTTGAGTATTGCAAATACTTAATGAGAGGCCGTTGGTTGTAGTGAGTTGTTGAGGGAGGTGATGACTCTGGGGAAGAAGCTGTTGTTAGGTCTAATACGTGGTTGTTTATGGTTTCACTTAAGTAATCGCAAAATCTCAGCTGTGATATTAACTGTAAATGTAGAATTTATTCATTTTTGCTGGTTAATGGTGTAAAAATGATCAGTTTGACTTGAATATATGTAGAAATAGGACGTTGCAAAATATCTCAAGAATCCTCTGCAAACAAAGAGTGAATGCCCTCCATTATACTGAAGATATACATGTGAAAAGCAAAGGTCCAGTTGTCCAGAGTTACTATACATTAGGGTTTGGCTGCATCTGGAAAAAATGTATGTATCACACAATGGCATACCACGTTGACTACATCACGCTGTGACTCACTCTCATATTACTTCTTATAAAAGAAGTCATTTACGGAACAAATTTTCTTCTTGATTTGTTCGGGGTGGATGGGGAAATGGAATCTTGAGTTCCATTTGCGGAAGTTCAAATGTGGGAAGTTAAAAGCATTCAGGTCACAACGTGTCACATCTGTACTTCGAACACTCGGCTCCAGCTAAAAGGCATCACATAATGTGTAAATCTCTGTACAACAAGAAGGAGAACTTCCTCCCAGTCAACGTCGAGTGAAGCATAACTGACAGATCTGCTCCGTGTCCATCTGAGGTTTTTAATAGTCTCCTCTACATGTTAATGGAGCTGATGCTGTTGAATGGAAAATACATTATGTTGCTTTAAACCAAGTGAGATGGGACAGAGCGGTGAAGTACTGACCACTCATTATGAAGAACATGTGATTGAGGTGGAATTTGATTTTATTTCCTCGTGACATGTGTTTCTTAACCAATGAGGACGTCCACCAGTCACAACCATCCTGATCATATCATTTTAATTAGGGATGATGGTCATGAAGATCATTGTTCGTTTTCCTGTGATAATGGAAATATGACAACACAAAGACTGGACATTGGACGGTTTGTGACGAATTGCGCAGAAGGTCCAGATGTTTACCTCAGTTTTGGAGGCACTGCTGTATATACTGCTGTCGGTTGATGTTGGAAATTCAGTTTAAGCAAAACCATGGATGTTTTAACCATTAGTCATCAGTTCTGAACTTTATTCTTTCTATCTCTTCTGTCTGCTGTTGTACACCTCCTCCTCCTCCTCCTCCTCCTCCTCCTCCTTCGTCTCGACTGACTTGAATTCTGATCTAATCTTAAATCCAAACTGCTGCACCGTTGTTACCTCACTAATGGACACAAAGGAACCACAAACACACACACACACACACACACACACACACACACACACACACACACACACGGCCTCAGGGGAGGTTTAATTTTAACTTGCTTTTTCGTTGGACACCCCAAACACAATTGGCTGTTGACATGTGATGTGCGGCCCACTAATTTGACTCCTGGGCCTAATGAGTGTGTTGTGTTGTTGCCTTGGTAAACTGGAGCTGCTAATGGACAGCTGTGAACCGGGAAGGTTGGGAACTCCACCCACAATCCCTCAGCTGAGCCTGAGCCTGATCCTGATCCTGATCGGGGGTGGGCATCATGTGAGCTTTATTAAGTGTCATGAAGTCAAACCTTTGTAGTCACTACATGGGCCTCAGCACATTATAACACAACATTAAGTTCCGTAGGAGTTGAAATGATTTGAAAGATGAATCCCTGATTCAGCTCATTAATTTTACAGTTTTCTCCATGGAATGATGGAATTCCCAGCCATTCAATCAACAAACTTCCTACAGTTTTCATTTATTTTGTAACTTAATCAAGTAACAAATTGATTCAAGTTAAGTTGCTTTTTTTAAAGAGATCATTCAACGGTAGGCGCCTGGCTGCAAATAAACCACATTTAGTATGTTATTAATATTATATTATAATAATATAATATTATTATATAATATTCAATATTTCTAAGTCATTTCTGTATTATATTTAAATTCAATAAAAAAAAAAACCCTAATGGCGACTAAAATATTTGTCTAAATTTATTTTATACCATTTGACAAGCAAAAAGAGACGCGGAACTTCCTTTAAGCTCTAAGAAGAAGTCCATTGGGTTCTGGTTAAACTCCTTAACCATTGGGTTAGTTAAACAGTTAAACTCTTTGGATATTGTGACCTGGTTGAATGTGAATCTTGTGATGGTGTCACACTATACACAATACACATTTATTTAAACAACTTTTCCCAACAAAAATACTTATCAGTATATTTAAATATTTATCGTTGACTGACAGGGCTGGGACGGGGGACGGGGGACAGGGGACGGGGGTCGGAGAGACACAGACCACATCCTGCACATTGCTGTCAACCACATGTGCTGATGTGACTGCTGCTGCTGCAGCACTTGCACAACAAAGCATTTCAATTTGCAGTGGGATCCAGTCAAGCACATACCAGGCATAAAGGGTGTGATCATGGGGGAAAGGTTGGGTGAGGGAACGTGGAGCAGGGGTGAGGTGAGCTGAGGTTCTGTCAGTAGTTATTGTTTTTGACAGACAGTTGGACGAAACTGCACAAAACACCAAGGGTTAATAAAGACATGTTTTCTTTTTTTTTTTCTTTGACAGCCAACACGTACTACTTTATGGTCCAGGCTCGGGGCATCATGTTGAGGGACAATGTGAGGACCTTTGGTCACATGCTCCGATTGTACACCAACAAGAACAGTACAGTCAACGGGACAGGTAGGAAGAAACACACACACGTGGGACGTAACTTTTGGAATAATTGGATTATTGGAGATAATGAAAATCAGTGTAAACTCAGGGAGGAAAACACGAGGGATTCTCCTGAGGGATTAATAAAGTTCTATCTACCTACATTGTTGTTCATTAATATTGACAATGAAGAAATATTTGTTAATCTGTGAATGTAAAATAAGAGTGACAAGAGGATACAAGTGGAAAATATTATATGAAATATATATATTGTAATATATTAACTTGGATCTTGAAGAAATGTTGAATTTTTATGTCAAAAGGAAACACTGACAGAATGTTAACAGAAGACAATGCTCCACGTTAACGTTGTGACGTAATGTGACATTGACTGTGATTCTAAAGTCTCTGATTTTCGGAGTTTCTGACGTTCAGAACTTTGCAACAATATTCTTGATCATGTTTTTCTACTGATTTTCCTTCAGACTATCCTGATGGCAGTAACTCCAGTGAGTACATGGTTCAACCTACACCATATCTTCCAGAAAATTTCACCTATGCTCAGAATCTGCCCTGCCCTGAGCGATTACCTTCTATGAGTGAGTGAAGTCGTTTCTTCTGCGGTTTTATGCACGGTCTTTGCCATTATTCCCGGTTATGTGATGCCCAAGTCTCAACCCGCCTTCTTCTCACATCTTGCGTGCAGAGGGACCTATGGAAGTGAACATGACGGAGATCCCAGTGGAGGAGCTTGAGGTGAAGTTCTCCCTGATGTATGGAGTAAAGTTTGGAGGTCATTGGAAACCCAAGGACTGCAGACCTCGCTGGAAGGTTTGTTGACACAGTAGTTTCCATTGTCTTCTGTGGGTCTTCTCACACAGATTGTCCCAAAGATGGTTCTTAAATACTGACCTAACAGTGCAGGCGATTTTCTGAATGTGACTTCATTATTACTATTCCCTTTGGTGGTCTGCAGGTGGCGATCTTGATCCCGTTTCGAAATCGGCATGAACATCTCCCCATCCTCTTTCAACACCTCATCCCCATGCTGCAGAGACAGCGCCTCCAGTTTGCCTTCTACGTCATCGAGCAGGTTTGTCCAGAATTATTTCAGGAGAATCTGCTGAAGGGTTTGAGTCTCCGACGTGGAGTCACCGTACGAAACCTTGTGTGTGCAGAGCGGCAGCCAGCCTTTCAACAGAGCCATGTTGTTCAACGTGGGGTTCGTGGAGGCCATGAAGGACCTGGACTGGGACTGCTTCATCTTCCACGATGTGGACCACATCCCCGAGAACGACCGCAACTACTACGGCTGTGGTCAGATGCCACGACACTTTGCTGCCAAGTTGGACAAATACATGTACATGTGAGTGTCCTGAATCGGAAGTTACATTGGAAACTTATATTTACATATGTTTACTTATGTCTTATGTCCGACAAAGGATGGAAATACAATAGTACTGTAGATTGAAGGACATTATTTGAACCCTGGTGTTTGCTTTGCTTCACAGTCTTCCATACAACGAGTTCTTTGGAGGCGTCAGTGGACTCACTGTGGAGCAGTTCCGTAAAATCAATGGCTTTCCCAATGCATTCTGGGGCTGGGGAGGAGAAGACGACGATCTGTGGAACAGGTAATGTCACACCAAGAGATCTTTGGACACATAACTTGTTCAACATGGATTACTATCTCCAGTAGGTTCAAACTCACTTGTCTCATGATGTTCTAACTTTGAACTGAAGATTCAGAGCCTGAAAAAACTACTGACTCCTCCAGGGTGTCTGTGTCTCTTGTCCTGCTGGGACTTTAATTGATTTTGCGAGTGATGGAAACAAACCTAAAAGTTAACAAACCATTCAGCCTTCTTGAAGGCTTACTTCTTTGTAGTGCCACCTAGAGGACGGTGTTAGTACATGTCAATACAATTACAGTGGTGCCTCAGCTTTCAAACTTAATCCGTTCCAGGTTGGTGGTCGAGGTCTGAATTAATATTTCAGACCAGTGTTTACTTTTCTCTTTTTTCAATTTTCAAAACCAAAAAAAAAGCACAAAGTAATAAAAACTTAGTAGAGCGCTGGTCGTAGGTCTGTTTGTGTTGAATTCTGAACGAGAAAGAATGTGGTTCGGTTTGAGTCGCCTTGGCCCGCGCCGTTCGGAAGCTGAAATGTGGTCGAAAGTGAAGGCAATTTTTTCTAGAGAATTTTGGTCGAGGGCTGAGGCACCGCTGTGCTACAGATTCAGTTACATATGAAACATTTATAAGTGTATTTATATTTTACTTTACTAATGTGTTCCATGTAATCAATACATTCACTAACAGTTTTTTTCTCCACAGAGTTCATTACGCTGGTTTTAACGTCACACGACCAGAAGGTGAGATCGGCAGGTACCAGTCGATTCCTCACCACCACAGAGGAGAGGTGCAGTTTCTTGGAAGGTAATTCGAGTCGTCGTCGTCGTCGTCGTCGTAGTTGTTGTGTATTGCCTTCATATCTTAGGTCGCAGCGTGGCTCTTTGCCTCCCTCTAGTGTTTGCTTTCGTAAAGGGCCGTCATGGTGTGAAGCAGGCATAGAATTAACTTTGGTTTAATTCTGTTTTTCTTTGAATTACAGTTCTAACCTACATGATTTTTTTATTTACAATGAAGGAAAAACAAATGGACCACATTAAAGTTCAGTCACATGAGTGGGTTCTTCTCAAAGACATTCACTACTGGATCAATATTAGTAATAATGGATACTTTCAATGAATCAGTTTTGTTTTGATAATAAAATACATAAAGTCATGAGTTTTGCCAAATTTGCTTGTTTTCAGGGAAAACGGATGCATTTATTGACATTTGTAGATACTGTATATCATATATATGTTAATGATGTTAATGTCCTTAGTTTATTCTCTTTGCTTCGGTCCAAAGGTACAAACTGCTGAGGTATTCCAAGGAGCGACAGCACCTGGACGGACTCAACAACCTCCACTACAACCCCCTCATCTCCCTCAGCAGCCTCTACAAGAACGTGACAGTGGACCTATCACCCGAGCTCGCGCCAATCACGGACTACTGAACTGCTGCCATCGATTTTCAACCCCGACACCACTCCACTCCACTCCACCTTTCACTCTTTGTGCCCTTGACTGACCTCAACCCCACCTCCCCACCAACCCCAGCCTGGCCTTCCATCGTGCCATTTTCACCTGATAAAAAGACGATGGTGTGGAGGTGAGAAGGCACCACGTGATGCTGCCAAGAAATCCTAGTTGGAGAAAATACAAGCAGAAAGTGTGTGTGTGTGTGTGTGTGTGTCTGTGTGTGTGTGTCTGGCACGTGTGTGTGTGTTGGTGCATGTCCTCGCTGGCTTAACTGCTACTGGTCGGTGTCGGTCGCAGGGAGCAGCAGCGCCTCCGCTCTGATGTTTACTGCGAAGCCTTAAATGTGGCAGAACCACAGCTCCTCTGCCTCGGCCCGACCGGACCGGACTGGACTGGACTGGACTCGGCTCAGCTCTGCACTGCTTTACTTCGTCTCGTCACTGTCACCGTCACCTCACAGGCCAACAGACGCATCGTCTCACTTTCTTTCTAAACATATCAGTTTCTTTGGGTCGCGCGTTCACCCGACCACGACGAGGCCATGATTACGATCTGTTTTTATTTTTGATACATGTTATTTATTTCTTTATGACCAGGAGTCTGTGTCCAGGAACTCTCCCAGCTACACTTTTCACTCCGGTATTTGCTAACATTTTTTTTTCTCTCCCTGCCTTCCTTCCTTCTGCTGCACTGCTGCTGCTGCTGCTGCTGCTGCTGCTGCTGCTGCGCATGAACCTGTATGTAAATACGGCCTCTTTAGTGCTCGAACACAGAAGACCAGTATGTAAATATGAGCCTTTAAATTCTCGGGCATATCACGGTGATATTCCAGTGGATCTGAGTTTAGTTTTTGGCAGCTACCTTTTGTTTTATTCTGACTGAGTGGTTTTCTTCCCAGCAGTAAGTGAACGTGACGGCGTAGGACGTTTGGCGAATATTTAAAAAAGAAGAAAAACTACGATTCGTGAGATTTCAAATCATCCTTGCATGCCTTAACTTATTTTGTTTACAAATTACCATTTTATTTTATTTTTTTCCCCCCACCAACAAAATTGCCGTCAGTCGAAGATGTGTATATTTTTAGTTTGCCTTTTACTTCTTCGTCTTGAGTTGCACTGTGTGAACAGCTGATGTTCTCTCACCATCAGCTGCTGCAGCGGAGGGTGTGTCCTACCAACATACTGCACTGCAAGGTCATAGTCTCACATGAGTATATGTATATTTTTGCCTAAGATGTAGTTTTATTTTTTACGGTTTTTATCATTTCCTTCCTAACGTTATAGCGCTGGACCATGTGAAAAAAAAAAGCTCTTCATTGTACTGTACCATGCTGTGGAGCATGGCGACTGGGGCTAGATACTGTGTGTGTCTGGACTGTAGTGTTAGCGATATTATTATTATTATTATTATTATATCTATTTTTCTTGTTTTGTTTTTTTTTTCTCAAAGCATATGAGGCAACCAGGAGAGCCAGAATGAGAGAACCATGGCGCCAGCTAGTGGCAGCTGAAGTTCTTGAATGGCACAATATCTTGACTAAAACTAAAAAAAAGAAAAAAACAAGTGTTATTTCTGCAATATTTCAACGCTAGAAGAAAAAAAAAAAAGATGTAAATTTGTGGGCGAGTGTCTTTGGACCAGATGTTCATCGTTGAGATTATCTACAGTATCGCAAGAGTTTTTACTTCAATACGAACTGTATGTTTTGAACGTTGACAGTACATGAGAAATGGACTGGGTTCAATGAAAACCTCGGAAAAGTCACGTGGAAACGTGAGGTTTCTTTTCACTGCGTTTGTAACAGGAGTTAAATTTGTCCCATAACAGTTTATTATCTCAATAATGGCTTTCAGTTGCAGTTAATGGACCATAAATTCACCGCTCTTAATTGTGTGGTTTAACTCTGCTGCTTGGTGTAAAATCCATGATGAAGCAGGACTTTTGAAGTTGAGGCTGTGAATGGTTTAAAGGTTTGACGTTGGTGAGTGACGGAGAGAACGTTGACTTTACGTGGGGTCACAGTTTACAAATGTTACCGTCAGTCAAGACCTGAAACAAGCGACAAAGACCATAAACATTCCAGGAAATAATGTTTCTCCTTCAAACCAGGGAGAAGGAACCTGACTTTTCCACCCACACGTACAGAATCACTTCTGAAATCCGCACTGAACTTATTCTAGGACTTTTCCTGGGTTTAATTTTTTTTTTTTTAATGACCTCAGCTCGTCCATTTCTGATGTACTTTCTGGATTTGTTCAACCTGTGGAGTTTACGAGTCAGAACTCTGGACATCTTCTTGTCGTGCTTTTTACATCTTGTGAAACTGCCTCATGACGTGTCCTCCAGGTCATGTTCAGACTGCACGATGGTGACATAGGACATGGACGTAGGAAAAAAAATAGAGACGCACAGTCCCCGCTCCTCCCGTGATGATTGGACGTGAGGAGCGAGGACATCTCTTTGGTTTTGATGTCCTGACATGTCACATCAGTTCATTCCTTCTCAGATTTGAGCAGCCAATGATCAGATGGACACAAATGGTCTAGAAACATTTCATAAATCCCTTTGACGGGGGTGAAACTGACTGAATATCATTTTTGTTTTTGCACTGTCTGATCTGTATTTAGTCTGTACATGAAAGTCTAACTTTTTTTTTTTTTTCTTGCAGTCTGAACAAGATCTTAGGTCACAATACATTTTGTGTGTTTTTTTTTTTTAATATTTGGTTGTCAGTCCAAAAGGTGCTTCTGCATCCCACTGTGAGACACATCCACTGATGGCGCCCCCTAGAGCTTTGGTGACCAAAGATCTGTATGAAGTTGAAAACCAAGTGGTCTCCACGTCACTGTAGCTGACTCTTCCATTAACTGTAATTGTTGCAAAGTAACGATAGGAAAAAAAAAACAGACAAAACTTCTCATTTCCCCACATTTCTTACCTCCGTTTATCTTCATATCTCACAGTCTCCATCAGCTTATCAACTTAAACTACGTCGTCATGGATGTGTAGATGATGTTGGCAGATGCACAACTGGACAGATATTTGTTTGCTGCTAAGTAACATTGGAATTAATTAAAAAAAAATCTCTGGAGCAGCAATTGAACGACTTTGTGGTTTTCGTTTTTTCTTAAGATTGTGACAAAATGAGGATCTGGACACAAGACACTGGATATTGACCTTCCTGTAGTTGATGAGGAAGTTTCTCTAAAGGCAGAGCATGAGCTACTTTTACAGCAGGTGGCGCCACTTGACATGAGATCATACTCAACTCCTGTTGTGGGGCGTTTACTGTAATAAAAATAACCAAATTGTATCATTAGACATTTAGAAAAAACAAAATACACTTATATGAAAAAAGATCCCCAGTGCCCAGGTCCCAGCCATTTTTCTCGCCCTCTAATGGGCACCTTTGGAATATCTTAATTCTGTGAGTTGAGTTCTCAGTAGACCAGCAGGTGACGCCATGTGCATAAAGTTTCCTTAATGTTTAATTACCTCTTTGGAAAAACTAAAAAAAAAACAGTCTGTAATTGAGGCACAGATACGTCAGTCAGGACATTCTGTAGATTAACCATTAGATGTCAGTGGAGAGCAGTGTCACTGGTGGACGTCGTTGACCACGGCGGTGGTGGTGAAGGAGTACGGACTGAGGAGCAGAGCCAGGGTGTAGTGACGATGACCTTCAGTGTGGGCCTCAAACTCCATCTACACAAAAGTGGAATCAAGTTGAAGGATTTTGAAAACACAGACCAGCAGACACTGCGCGCTTTTGCAACAGTTTGTCGGTTTGATTTATGGCTCAGTCGTGCGACTTGAGTCGTGCAGCGTGAACAGGGTTACGACGAGAGGTTATGTTTGAAATCCTGCTGATTTACCCAGGATTCTGACCTCAACCTGCGACACTGACCATAAGAAAACACAGATAAAGAGGAGAAACCAGTCACCAACAGGGGGCAGCACTGACAGACCAGATTGACAAGACATTTCCGGGTCCATACACATCGTCGCCATCACCTTTTCCGTTCCCTCTGATCACAGAATTGAACAAATTGCCTCAAATTGATCATCTAATTGTACAGTGTGAGCAAACAAATCATCAATCAAGCTGTGAACTGATCACATGGTACAGGTATGGCTGCCATGATTGGATAAAAATGTGCTCGACTTAGCGGTAGATGTTGTGAGTCACTAAAATATTAAAAACTTTTTATTTATTTGACTTTGTGTATATTTGATTGCAGTTGTTGAGATCTTTTCATCTTAACACAATAAACCACGGCTGCGTCCAGTATGGAATGATGTGGTGACCATTACTCTGAAAGGTCACTACATGTTTGACAACATACGGTATGTTCTTCACAGCGAGGACATAGGACAGAACAGCAAACAGCTGGACCAACCATTACATTACTAATGTAAATATAGCTGTATTCTGCTTGGTCGCCTCCGGTCATGTGACCCCGAAAACTCCAGGAAACAGGAGATAAGCCTTTACATGGGTCGAAGAGTTTACAGAGATGTTACAGTACGGTACAGTACGGTATGACTTCAGGGGCCAGAAATATCAGAAAGTAAAGGTAAAAGATTCCTCACTGTCCCTGATCGATTATTTACATCAGAACATTTCTACCAACGATGGTTGGTTTGATGCTGTAGGCCTGGACTGCTGGGGGAACTCCCACAGTAAGAGTCTCTCCAGCTTATCCAACAGCTTTTTCAAGTTTTATTGTTGTCCTTGACGATTTTTGAGTTGTGTTACATTTTGATCTTTATCTGATTTTTGTTCCTTTCAAACAAACTGAAACGACAACCAGATTTCAGTCCCTGCAGTTATGAATTCTGACAGTTCCTCACCTTCTCCCCTGTCAGTCAGAACACACTCGTGTACAATGACCTCACAGGAGTTGGAACTCTTTGCTCCATTTTGCTCTTTTTTATCTCTGACCTTGTTTGCTTTGGAGCAGCGTTGCAACAAGGAGCTTCCTGAAGCTTTTATTTACCTTCTTTATCTTCTACAAACAACAACATGTAATAAATCCACCATCAGGTTTTTGGTTGGAATATTTGTGGTGGATTGAAATGACCTGCTGTGCTCACCTGGGCCAGTTCATGGAACGGTTTGCTGCCCTGACTCATCCAGTAAGTCTTGGTGTCAAAGTCCACACGGTACACGCCCGGGGAGAACTGCTCCTCCGTGATCAGATTGTGGATCTCTCCGGTGGCGTCCGTCACCCTACGGTGACACAGAGGACAAGTCAATGGGGACTTATGATAAATGATGACGAATGTCCTTCACATCACACTGTACCAACCCTCTAGCGACCGTCGTCCAGCCTCCGTCGGCGGCCTTTCGATTCACCTTCAGTGGCACGAGTCCAGCTGGAGTTCCTTTAACGGCGTCCAGGATTTTCACCGTCAGAGGACAATTCATATCCGAGCCCCCATGTATGTTCTTTGAAAACAAGACAGGACATTGATGAGTTCAAATGACAGCCCCCATAACTCCCCACCCCCCCACACACAGATGTCCACATTTGTATATACAGAAGCAGAACGGTTCTTAAGTCCAGGTCCATAGAGGGTCAGGAAAATTCAAGTCACGTGTTTTGATTGAATCCATTCATATCTTCTACTGCTTGGACCTTTTTGGAGACAACTAGTCAACTAACCCAAAAGGTTGGGGAACTACTCTTCCCCAACTTTTTTTGCGCCACAGACCGGTTAAATGTCTCGTACTATTTTTGCGTATCGGTCGATAAGTTGTGGCAGATCAATACCCCATAATAAAATGAATTTTACGGTGTTCTGAAATATGTTCCTACCCTTAAAATCTTCCTACCCTAATTAAGTGTGCATGCACACAAGGATTGGAAGTACACCCAGCCTATAACTTTCTGCTGCCAGAATCAATGACTCTGCGTCATTTTGAGTCTAATCAAATATAGTTGCATTATTGATGATGGAATCCTAGCCTGCAC
>JAFBJS010005616.1:324838-340591 GCA_016785265.1 Paraplagusia blochii
GATGGTTTGGACATGTTCAGAGGAGGGACAGTGGATACATTGGTAGAAGAATGATCGTAGAGATGGAGCTACCAGGTAGGAGACAAAGAGGAGATTGATGGATGCAGTGAGGGAGAACATGAAGGTAGTTGTGGGAAGTTATTCTTGTGCCCAATTTAAGACATAGTGAAAGACATTTTTACAGAAGGTGTCCTCTCTTCAAAAGCTGCTGCCAAACTTTGTGACTGTTCATCAAAGACTCATCTTTCCATTGATGGGACTGGTTGTCACTGCTTTTCATGCCAAGGTGATTTAATGCAGATATAATGTAGGTGGCGTCGTGACAGCTGCAGAAAAAAGTCCTGGGGGCAAAACAGAGCAGATGCCTGGTGACATGAGAACGAGAAGTTCACTCATTCTCAGCGTTCAGGTGTAAATAAGATCCTCGCAAACAAAACCGTCATGGAGGTTTGCTTCCATGATGAACAGATACGACTGCTCTGACTCATTTTCTGGGTTTTTCCAATTTGTCTCTGTGTAAACTCACTGATTTGGACCGATAAGGACGAGATGAACCGACCTGACACTGTTGACATTGGCATCCACCGCAGCAGAATCAGAAGAATAATAACCAGGTGGATATGACAACACCAGGTGACGACACCATCAAGAAGTAACACGACAATTCAGAACCGGTTTATTTCTCCCTCTGGAGGAATTTGTTGAATAATCTGACAAATGTTGGTTGAAAACAGAAACCATCCAAAAATGGATTCACATTTTACTGTAAAGAAACTCGACACCAAGGAGAGACTAAAATATAAATCTGGTCGAAACATGTTATACAATGTAAAGTCGCACATTAATTCACTAGGACTGTAATCACTAATAACTAATAACATCACATATTGTCACCCCTCACCCTCCCACACAAAGAATCCACATTAATCTGACAGGTCATATATAAAAGCAAATGTAAAAAGTGGAAAAACTATTAACAACTTTTTTTTTTACGACTTCTTTGGAGATTTTGTTATGTAAACTGTACAGCAACATGAATAATATATCTTTTTTTTTTCTATTTCACATATATATGTAGGTTTATGTTTCAGTATCAGAGGCCGAGTCACATATGACATTTGAACACATCATTAAAGCTACAATGACAAGAGTTCGTGAATTCCTAAAACAATTTATTGAATCAAAAAATGAACCAAATTTTTTTTCCGAACAAAGGAAACTCTGGATTCAAGTGTTGAAACTACGACCAGAGACATTTGATATGAGAAAATGTCAGTGAAAGAGTGAGAATGAGAAAAAAAATTGATTTGACAAATTGAATCTGGTCCATAAACAACAGGAACCTGAACATTGCATCATTTAATCCTTTTGGTAAAGATTTTTCCTTCATGGCTCCACATTGAAAGACACTGTTAGAAGAAAGCGATGGTTTCTTATCTGCTGGTTTATCCTGATTCCTATCAACCTGTGATGAACCTCATTGACTCAGAATAAAAGGACCTTTCACCAAACATAGAAACAGTTTCATTCTCTCCACTTTCCCTATTTTCCAATATATATTTCAGGGAATCGAATAATACAAATCTCAATGGTCCAAGTCAATTATTAATATATTGTTTGTCCACAACCACCACCGTCAAAAAGTTCCACTTCATCATTTCCTTCTAATCTGGCATCAACATCAAGTAAATTCCTTGCATTTCAAACCAGGGCTTTGATCTGGCGCAACGAGTGAAAACAAAAACCGAAGTCAGTTGTGGTCACTGATTTATTTCTGTTTGATTTCTTCTTTTAAAATCCTGTAATAACCTACAACCATCATGTCATTTGTCTCCTAAAAAGTCTTTGGTAACCAGGGCTTTGAACCTCAATTTCAGTTCGGAACAGAAAGTATTTTAATGTTACTGGTTTTGGGTTCCACCATGACAGTGACGTCCCTGAACCGTTGTTCCTGGGACGTTTGAGGAGGTGATGATTGTGGGCTACACAGGGTTGGAAAGAAGAAAATACAACAGGCATCAACCAGTTACCATGACTTTTAGACGAGCGTTTCTATTCTGGATCAAGAAAAGAAACTTGTTTCTGGTTTTCATTCCTTTAAACTGTTTGAAGGCTTCAAACACATCGCTTTGTCATCCACTTTTAAGAGCAATTAATCCCTGTCAAACTCTTTGACAAACAACTCCAAACAATTCCTGCCAAGTGTATCAACCCGCATCTGGAAGAGGTCCAGTATTCACAGAACTCGTGCATTTCAACCACACCCTTTGCAGAACTCTTCATTATGTAAAGAATCCCTTAAAACTTTTATGTCTTTCCACTTTTAAACCTCCTAATCCGACACCCTGGACCCCGGGGTTGACAGATACAGGTCTGCTCAAATCCCATTCCAAGTAATTTCCACAAGGCAACGCCCAACAGATCCAGTATCTGAAGACGTCTCTGTCCAACGTCAATCAGGTCAATTCATCCAAAAATAGTACGGTACCTCCTAGGGAAACTGGTTATACAATAGGTTCTTCACAGATGTTTCACGTCACGTGGATTTTTCATTTCAGAACAATTTCTTCTCCATAACAAGTCTGAACTTACAAAGACCTGGAAAATATTGTCGGAGGCTGTTTTCCTATATGGACGTCTTGGCACCCCTATCATGGTCATATGAACGCTTTCGAGGGGACGTCACAACACAATATCTACAACGAGAAAATAAACCCTGAAGCTCAACTGCTACACAACTAAAAAAAAATATATAAAAATGAGGTTAAACTTTGATTTTTCTTAAATCTTCTCTAAATCTTTTAGTCTGAGTGGTATCTCCACCACCAACCCTGGTTTTGAGAAACTCCTTAGTGTATCGTATGATCACCATCATCTCTGCTTGTCAATCAGTTGAGACCTTGTGCTCCAATAGTTGAGATTTTTGGAATGTGTTATTCCCTTTGATGCATTGGCTTTCCGAACCTTTAATCTAAAAACAGTCAGATTTACTCTTGCGATTGCAAATGTGTTCAACAGGAGTTCGATAGATCCTTAACCTGGATTATTTTGCCTGTTTCTTGATAATGAGGTGCAGACGTACCTCAAACAGCCCTGGCTTCTCTTTTTGCCAAAGAAACCTTCGGCTATTGATTCACACCAACTGCCCCAACACCACGCTGTTCAACACCGACTCCTAAAACTGTCACTGTTCCCAAACCCTTGGTCTCTGGCAGTCCAACCCATGTTTGCCCAGTTTGATTCAAAGCAAAAAAATCCCCGTCTTGAACCACAGTGTGAAGTGGCGGAATGCCACCCACACTTCCCAAGGCCGCTGTAACTGATGTCCCCTGAGGGGAAGCGGACCTTTTCACCACTACAGGTTCCTTGCGCGAAGGGACCTTGAATGAGGCCGAGCGCCTCTTCTTCTTCTCTCTCATTAAGGTATAATTACCATCTGGATTTGGCCCCACGACCTTCCACCCATCAACACCGGGCCCTCCCGGTACAAGGTGCTTAGGGCTGCCTGGACTGGTGGGGCTACTAGGGCCTTGGGCACCACTCAGTACATACACACCCTGGTAATTTGGCCCTGGGGTCCCATCTGACAGAAGAACTGTGGACTGCAGCTGGGGGTTCACCATATACTGCATCGGCTGTAGGACGGAGCTGGTTGTATAGTACATGGGCTGTTGCTGTAGGACAACAGTCTGGATTGGCATAGGCGGCATAGAGGTAGATTGATGAATGTTGGAGGAATGGCTGATGTTAGCAGAGTGGTTGATGTTAGCAGAGTGGTTGACGTTAGCAGAGTGGTTTATGTTAGCAGAATGACTGATGTTAGTTAAGTTAGTCTGGGAAAGGGTTGTGGAGGAAGGTTGTGGCGGAGGCATTTTGGCGGCGTCAAGAGTGGTCACCTCCCTTTTTACATCTATATTCGTATTCTTTATCTCAACCGTTTGCTTAGTTTGAGACTTAATAACTGGCTTAGTTTGAAGGACTTCTTGTGCTTTGAAAGTCGTCGTCGATCTGGCTTTTGGAGGCACACAGATGTCGGCTAGAACCTTGAACTTGGTCCCCAAGTCGTTTAGGAACTGTAGGTCATTGTCAGACTCCAGGAGGCTTTGGCAGCCCACAGAACCAGCAGGGGAGGCTTGACCTTCATAGGCAAATTCCATCAAACCGTCCTCCACTGGCTCTGCAAAAACTGCTTTCTGTTAATAGAAATAGAATAAGTAAACAGACAAGTCAGTAGATTAATGTCAACAAAAATGAGGAAAATATGACGCACCGATAAAAAATATTCTCCAAGGTAAGCGTCAGGTAGAGCCATGGTATCAAGGTAATTTGTCGTCTGCCTTTGACGAAACTGTCCAGTTTTGTAGTTGTAGTTCATGGAGTCCATGTCCAATAAACTCTCACTGCCTTCCCAGACCTTCTGAGTGGACTCATTGTAGAATGTCTGATGATTCTCTACGGTTTGCATTTCGCTCAAGGTTTGTTGCTGTTGATGCATGTTCATTGTTTGTCCCCCCCCAGTGTTGTTCTGCGTGCCCAACATGATTGGGACACTTAGGAGTGGAACCTCCTGGAAAATGGAAAAGTCTCAGTTACTCCCACCTAATGAATACACGTTTTGACATTTACTGCTAGCACACTACCTTGTCCTCGCCTATGCATTCTGTGTGGTAAGATATGAGATGCTGTTTGTTGTCAAATGGGATGTCATTAAACCGATCCGAAAAGATTTTGCCGTTTCTTCCGCACTCACAGAATAGAATTAATAATGGAATAACTGTTGAAGGAAAGAAATATAGTTAAAATTGTAAACATGAACAACATTCAGGAGTCTAAAAAACCTTTACAACATCCTTTACAACCTTTACACCATCTGTTTTTTAGAGGCACAACACACTACCATTAGCTTATTATAACTTATAATTTATAGCTACAGAAGTGATTGGATTTGGTAAAACCTATGTTTTAATCTCTAACCTAAACATGTATTTATGCTTCAGAAGGCTGTGGAGATAACCTTCTGCAACTTGTAGCACTTGACTTTGTCCAACTCACTCATGTGTTCCTCTTCAGTTGTTGGTAAAAAAGGGTAAAGGTTAGACTCTCTTAGGTAGACTTACACAACAATAGGCACAAGGCCATCACGAGGAGGCCGATGGCCGGTGCAGAAAGTTCTGAGGAAGTGGACGTTTGGCTCTCCTTTCTGGGGCCACAATTGTCTTTTTCCACACAGGTGCAAACCTCAAGAGTAAAAATTTCTTTCTCTGGACATGAGTGACCTTGAGCATCAAAAACCTCCACCTGCAGCTCGTACACCCCAGGCCAAAGGGATTCCTCCGACTGGAGCAAAGCACTTGTTTCTGAAGTGACGGTGGAGAAGAAAGAGGGCTGTTTAGTTAGTTAACACATAAACTCGTGACTGCTCTCGCAAAACATCAGTGGTTTGATTGCCAGTGGTAACTGTTGGCTTTGTATGAACCAATCTCTGACCTAATACTTTGTGTCCATTGTGTCCAACTGTTCTTCCTTACCATTGATCTGTCCCACAGTCCATTTGCCTCTAGTTCCCTCGGGTACAATTTTAAAAGTGAAGGGAGCAGCGTTTGGATCGGCGTCAACATCATGACCGCTGACGATGACCGTCTTTTGGTCTTCACACAAGCTTCTGTAGCTGGTGGTGAGGGTGGGACAGTGGTCATTGTGGTCGACGACTCTGATGGCTATGGTTCCTGTCGCAGTCTTTGCTGGCATGTCTGAGGATAACGGGAGTGACATTAATTACAGAGAATCGAAAATGGCACACTTTACTGTGACCTTTATTTTAGAAAATCTCTTATTTTGAAAAGGCACAGTCTGCTGAATAAAGCGAGTATGTTAAAACAAATGATTTTTAAAGGTTTTTGGTCCCAGTGTGAGACCAATTGAGAACCACTGATGTAGACAATATGTCAATAGAAACCAGATTTCAAAAGCAACAATCTGGACTCAATCGTTACCTTGTTGAAATGTCGATATCCCAATATTAGCACAGTTCCCTGAGAGGACTATTAAGATGCCTGTCAAATCTTGTGCCATTACCTGAGGGCGCTATACATGATTTTGTTTAATTATCCGCTAAGGCTTGCAAATGAATGCCTACACAGGCGTTCGTATCAAAGTTAAGTTGTTTTGAAACACTGATAAGATCAGAATGTGACTCAGAAAGTGACCCTCCGTGACAGAGTACTTACCTCAAGAAAAGTGATAAAACTTGATCAAAGTACCGTATTTTCACGTCTATAAGGCGCACATAAAGTCTTAAAATTTCTTCAAAATGTGTAGCGCGTCTTATTGTGCAGTGCGCCCTACGTGTCTTGTTGTTGTAAGGCGGACGTAGTAGAGGACACCATGAGAACGTTAAAGGGGGAAGTGTGGGCGTTGTTTTGCTCCCGCTCTTTTTTAAATAGCACACTGGTATGCTTGTGTGTGGGTTGTTGTAAGGCGGACGTGGTAGAGGACACCATGAGAACGTTGAAAGGGGGAAGTGTAGTTGTGGATTGTATATAAAACCCGCGCCCTATGATAAAAAAAAATACTGCTTTCCAACTATTTCTGATAAAGTATCCCATTGTTTGTTACCTACGCTAACGTTCCGGTACATACTGTACGACGAAACCAGGTCTAAACTAGAGTGTGAGTGTGTGTTGTAAATACAACACTAAACTGAAGTTCTGTCTCTTCCCACTTCCATCCTGTCTCCTCCTTCTACCTCCACCTCACAGAACACTCCTCACTGTTGAAGGTGGAGTCGGTACAGATACACTATTTCGCCCCGAGTCCTTTTTTACCCTTATATATTCTCTGGTTGACATTTCATGTGGTTAAGCAGGTTCTGTCAATGAGACCTTTATGATGTCACAATGAAAAGATAATTATTTTTAACAGCCGATGCTATCTGATTAATCTTAATGAGATAGGTCAAACCGAGGAACATTATCTCAAGAACGTCCGCTATGTCAGACATGTAATGACATGACATTGATGCCGTGGGATGACCTTAAATAGAAAACACGTCAAGTACCTTTAGTGATGGCCAGGATCTTGGCAATGTAGGTACCATTAACCAAGAACGGTGACTCTCGGTCTGGTGCTTTGTTGAGTTTAATCTCTGCTGTTTCTTCATCCACAGTGAACCAGTTGTCTGGATCGTAGGCTTTAGCATAACTGAACAATAACAACAGATATGTGATGAATTCCTATTATAGACACCAGTGAGGACTAGGAAGGAACATGAGGAGATAAAGTTGTCTCACTCTTTGACAGAAACCCATCTATTGTTGCAATACAACTTCCTGTCTCATTAGTTAGCTTAGTACTAGCATGAGGGTGACATGTGATGTGGAACATTAGACCCTACTAAATGTTCTGGTCTGATGAATTGGTTAATGATGCATCTCCAAGCCTGGGGAACAACATCAAACCTTGATAACATCGACACATTTGATGGTCCTGGTTAATACACAGGTTTTTGCATTCATTGGTTGTCGTTACTTGTTGAAATGAGATTTGGATATGAAGTATTTATCTACATTATCAACATGTCAGGTGTTTGCAAAACTTTAAACAAAAATATGTGAACAAACAAATGTATTTGACTTACTTTACATTCTCAGATGGTTCACCAGTGTCTGGATCGATAGCTGCATAAGTGGTAATCACAGTGCCTTTAGGATTATCACTTGGATCTTCTGACAGAGGCACAATCTTGGTTTCGGGTACAAATCTTGGATCCTCTGGTAAATTATTCACCGATATCTTAATGGGGTAGCTTTTGGCTGGTGCATTTGGCTTGACTTTCCCTCCTGGATGGACTCCTACCCCTGCTCCACCACCAACCCCAGGATTTAGTCCTACCCCTGCACCCGCTTCAACTCCTGCCTCTCCACTCAAATCTACTCCCAAATCAACCCCAGCATCAACCCCAACATCAACCCCAGCGTCAACCCCAACACCAACTCCAGCACCTGCCCCTGCACCTGCACCTGCCCCTGCCCCTGGTCCTGCTCCAACACCCACTGGACCACCTTCTCCAATCTGAACATCCACATCCAGTAATACAGCACTACCCTCCACAAAAGGAGCTACATTTTCTACCAGGATGCCAAGTTCAAGATTTTGGACATCTTCAAAATCCACAGCCTGTTTGGTTGAGAAGAGACGAAACAACAGCTTAGAAAGTGAAAAAGAAAAGACATCCAACCATAAGGATATGAAGAAGATGATGTGGTACAACTCCTGGTACCTTGATCAGCTTCAGGATGCCCTCGTTGGTTTTCTTGTCTGTCTCAATGGTGAAGAGACCGTCCTCGTTTCCTTTGGCAATGGTAAACACAGCGAGCCAGTTGTCTGTCTTTTCCAGGTCCTTGTCCAGAGCTTTGATTTTCATTACCACCACATCAGCAACGTTCTCATCCACTGTACCATCGTACTGCAAATAAGGTATGAATAAAAGTTTGACTTGCTTAACATCTCAAAATTCATTCATCTTGGTCCACTTATCTCTTACTGGGTCGCAGGGGGACCTTTGTTATTGACCGCCACCCAAATCACATGGTGCAGAGTGATTGGTGGGGGCCCTCGTGAACCTTCTTGGGGGTGGTTAGCACCATTGCTTAACAATGATCTAGATGTGTATAAGAGACAGGTATCCTCAATTCTAACTCCAACTGCCTCCATATCCTCCCTCACTGCATCCATCAATCTCCTCTTTGTCTCTTACCTGGTAGCTCCATGTCTAGCATTCTTCTCCCAATATAACCACTGTCCCTCCTCTGAACATGTCCAAACGAGATAATTAAGGGCATTCTGACAAAAAACAATTATTTGACAAAACAAAACAAAGTTGCCTTCACTTTGGACCAGAGGCAATGTCTCTGTCTTTGGTGATAAACTTCACCTCCTGGATAAGTTCGAGTCTTGGTTGGGGCAGTTGACTTCCAGTGGGCTCACCACCTCCAGGAAGGTACTGTATGGTGCAATGTGATTTAGGTGACAGTTGTGGAGACTGCTGCCCCTGCGACCCAGTAATGGATAAGTGGATGAAAACGTACAGACGAAACAAATATTGTACCCACTTTGATGTACGGCCTACAATACAATGTTATACCATAAAACTTCCAGGTCTGGAGACATGAACTTGAGGTAGAAATATTTAGAAGTACTACGCTGTACTGCAGCTTGGATTCATTAAAATTGGAGGTTTGTTCTTGTTGTTATTGTTCTTCTCAACTTTCCTGACTTCATGCATTCACTTGCAGCTGCAAGTTTTTAGTTAACGATACCTAACTGAACTAAGTACACTATGATAACAGTGAAGGACAGATGGAGGACATGTTTACTTCGTATCAGCTGGGACTGAGTCCAACTTCCGCTGCGATTATTTAATGAATGGAAAAAAGTGGGTGAGGAGTTGACTGTTGGTTTGTCCATGGAGTTCACAAGTCCAGTAATCAATTTCTGGCAGTAGAATCAGTTTGAGTGTGTGTTTGTGTGTTACTCGGGGATACAATGATTCCTAGTAAAAATTAGCAAAGAAATACTTTTATCCACAGGGACTGATGTGGATAAAAATGTGGGACCAACACGTCACTCACCTCAGACTTCTCCAGAGTGGGAATATTATCATTGATGTCAGTTACATGGATCTCCACGGTCCCTGTCCCTGTAAGCCCCCCAGGTCTTCCTCCCAAATCTGCTCCCTTGACGACCAGTCTGTAGAAATCGAAAGTCTGTTTGAAGAAAGGATAAAAGGTTGACTATGAGAATGAAAAGAACACTGTACACATACAGCTGCTAATAACACAGCTATGACATGTAGCTTTTCCAGAGATAATTGTGATGATTTTATTATCCACCTTCATAAAGGCGATACGTTTTGCAAAGTTAGAGGATCTGTAATATTTTGTGTCTATTGCAAAATGCTGAGGACAATGTCCTTTATTGCTCTCTTAAAACTTGTTCTGAAAGCAGAAAAGACTAAATTTAAGCTAATTTATTCACAGTAATATTTTTCTCCTGGAATCGACAAACTATCTCCAATATTTATAAACGCTACCAAAACTCTTGTACTCTACACAGTCTCCAAACTCTTAATTGACCACAACTCTCCTCCAAAACTCACATTTGGATCCTGGAGCCTAAGGGGTTTATGTAGCTACAAAACATCGAGGCAAACTCTAAAACTAGTGACGTTACAGTTTATCCCGAGGCTTCGAAGCGTGTGTCGAGCAAAGAAGGGGGCGTTTCTGTGGAGCGCGTATCGAGACTTCATTCACTTTAGATGCCCCAGGACAATTCTCAGAGCACCACAGTGGCAACCTGGCAGTTGGTGGATTCAAACCTGCTTCTTTAAACACTAGGCGACCATTGCTACCCTATGCTAGGTCTTCCACCTGGATATGTGTCCATTATCAGGTGCCCAGGAGGAGTGGGAACTATATTCTGAAGTCACATGGCCTCTTTTTACTGTCTGTCCGTGGAGTTGGATCTGAACTGGTGAAAAAGCCTTTGGTTGTGCTGCACCATCAACATGGAAGGATGTCTCCATCCTGGAATAGCTTTTAATAATGATTTTCAATGTTCTGAACTGGAAAAAGGTGGTCAGTACCCTCCAGGGTGGAGGTGGGGGGGGTCCTGCCCCAAGTGGAGCAGTTTAGTATCTTGGGGACATGGGATTGCAGTAATGCACTCGATGTATTAGCAAAGCAAAGCTCTCAATTTACCGGTCACTCTACGTTCCTACTCTCACATATGGTCACGAACCTTGGGTCATGACTGAAAGAACACAATTCCGGATACAAGCGGCGGAAATTATCTTTCTCCATTGGGTGGCAGGGCGCTCCCTTAGAGATAAGGTGAGGAGCTCTGTCACCCAGGAGGAGCTCGGAGTAGAGCCATTGCTCCTCCACATGGATAGGAGTCAGTTGAGGTGGCTTGGGCATTTACATTGGATGCCCCCTGGACGCCTATCACGGGGGGTGTTTGGGTCATGTCCCACTGGGAGGAGACCCAGAGGAAGACCTAGAACACAGGAGCGACTATGTTGCCCGGCTGGCCTGGGAACACCTTGGGATCCTCCCAGGAGGAAGTGTCTAGAGAGAGGGAAGTCTGGGTATCCCTCCTCCGAATGCTGTCCACGCGACCTGGCTCCAGATAAGCGGATGAAGATCGTATGTTGTTTGTCTTATGTTGCTGCTTGGCCAGGACACTCTCGGAAAAGGGATTTTTCAAATCAAACTAACAAACCATTATGTTACAACTGTTGTGCAAAGGAAATTGGATGCATCTCTATGCAGATGAGACCCTGTTTTTTTTGTTCCCAAAATGATCGTAATCTAACTTGTAACAGTTAGAGTTGGTTATCCTTAATAATAGGTTAACCTATTGACCTCATACCATTTGTTTTCGTGAAGTCAAAAATGAACAGAATAAACAACATTGAGCCTCACAGCTTTATGAATCATCAGGTAATAAAGGTTCTCACCTCTCTGTCCAGTGTGGGCTCCTTGACGTACAGTTTCCCCGTTTTGGCATCTATTTCAAACATGTTACCTCTGCCCGCCGGCTCCTGACTGATAATACTGTAGAAGATGTCGGAATTGATAGTTCCAGCTTGGTCGTTATCTTTCCCCTCAATCTGCATTACAAAAGTTCCTACAATGTAAAATATGAGGAAAGTTTAAACCCATCTGCCAATCGGACCGCATCTTCCTTCAATCTTTTCAGCAAATCCTTAACCAGAGTCACAGCCATTCTGTTTATATGACAGTTCTGCAGCTCTACTGAAACAAAAGAGGATTTTTTTTTAACGCAACCTACATTACAGCGTTGACAGTCAGACACCTGCAGCTGCACTTAATTACAAGTTATCAAATGCTCATACCTTGAATTTTTAAAAACTGGTCCAGAAAAAGTCTAGTAGGATAACACAAACAAAAGGAGAGAGAGTAAGAGGAATAGGTCGATGGTGCACACCTGGTTTGCTTGCTTCTGTGATGTTTCCAGTTTGTAGCTCAAAATAGGGGGGGTTATCATTCTGGTCCAGGACGGTTACAGTCAGTGGCACATTGTCCTCTGCATGTTCTCCATTTGTGTACTTTGCGACTCCTGTTAGCTACACGAGTCACATGGTATGCATGACGACTTGACGTAAATTCATAAAATTTTTCATGAAATCATGGATTTAAGCAGAGTCTCTAGAAACCAAATAAAACCTTAGTTTGTTTATAATGAACTAAACCCCAATGACTTTTTCACAGAAGGTTCTGATATCATTCCTGCCCCTGTTGGTCTGTGGTTGACAAGGATGGATCTACAGGTAGAACTGCTTACATTGTAGAATGGGTATTTCTCACGATCCAGAATTCCAGTGATAGTTACAAAACCAGTGTCATGGTTGACCAAAAACAGGTTGACTGGTGGTTTGTCAGCTCCTGGTCCAGAGAGGAAATACTCCACTTTGCCCACCTTGTCATTGTCTGAGCGAATCTGCAGCGAAAGCATAAACAACAACCACTTCCTGCTCAGTCATTATTACATTTTCATTTTCACTGCTGTCTGATTGTTCTACCACAGCCGCATCTTACGCCAATCTGCCATTCGGACTGCACACCTATTGCTTATTTCATACCATAGCATAAAAAAAAAACCTTTTAAATGCATTTGATCAAGGCAGAATGTTAGGTCAAAGGGGAAATGTTTCACCTTGGCAATGTATTCCCTTTTAGTGTAGTCAGTGTTCTCCATCAACTTGGCAGGAGGAAGAATCCACTCTCTCTTCTTCCTGGACTTCACTTCCATTTCATGTCCTTTGGCACTAAGCATCTATCAAAACAGAAAAAAACCCCACCACAGATTCATCGTTTTTGCTTATATTTTATGTTTCAATTCACATTTTAAATCTTTAACAAAGGAAAATGAACAATAAAAATATCTTTCCTTGAAGTCCAGAGTGAATTACTGTGTTATAATTCAACAAAAAGATCACCAGGTCATGACTTTTAGTACAAATCCATTTTAATTTAGAAAGAAAAAACGAAGATGACGACACATGAGGTGAAGGGACCAGAAGAGCCACTGTTTGTTGTAGGAGTAACGTTCAGGTCTAACCTTTTAAACAGGGAGGGTAAACACTCCTACGCTTCGTGTGAAATGACTAACAAAACCAAAGAAAACAACATCTGGACGGGCCACATTGTTACAGTAGATACTCTGACAGGATCAAAATGAAACCAAGAGGCTTCTGGGATAAATTCATCAGATCCAGTTTTGACCTCGTTGAGGCAACCACATTACCCCTGATGTCAGTCAGCCTGTCGTGCTGCAAGTCTTGGCAGAATCATCACAGCCCTGAGATGAACCACCATCCCCCCCAGGTCCAGACTCTGGGGTGGGATTGATAAAATCGACGCTGCAGATGAAGTTGTTTCCTACAAAGACGTCTATCTTTTCATCGTATTTCTTTAATCAACACTTTTTTCACCGTCTTCTATCAATGGCTGGGGAAAAAAGAGGTTTTGGGTTTAATTAATAAACTCCAAACTTCTGCTCATTGAACAGGTTTTAGATAAACTGCTATTGCCTCTGGTGGTTTGTTAGTAAAGTTAACTTAAAACAGTGTTGGCAAACCAGGTAAAAACCCTAATAGAATTATTCTAGAAAGTGACAGGTTTAAGACGAGTGAATGGGTTGTATTTCAAAAAATAACCAACAAACAAGATCAAAACTCAAATTTTGCAATTTTACAATAAACCACAGATAGAAATAAAAACCTAAACTCTTTTCCTTCTCAGGCAATGCATTTTCAGCTGGTCTCCTGTGGAGCGTCAAAGATCTCTCAAGTGAGGATAGTCTAGCAAATGAATTTCAACTTCAATGTTGTCATGTTGGTTCCAGGGCCACAAAAATATAAACCAATTTCGTTCCTTTATTCCAACATTAAAAAAATGTTTTCTTTTAGTGTTGACTAAAAAAGATTTTTATTTTCTTCTTTTATTTTCTGAAGGTCTTCCACTGTGACAAAGTCTTTGTCATCTCCTCAAATACATTCCGTGTTTTTGATTCCCAAGGAACCAACATCACGATGCTGGAATGTAGTTTGGCCACTTGGGGGTCTTGGCTACTTGGTCCAATGTTGGGAAATTGTGTTTGATTTTCATCGGCAATAACAAGTCACTAATCATCCACAGGTAAACTATGGAGAACACCACCTGACTTTTAAAGAAAACCGTGAGGGTGCTGTCCCCCCCCTTCAAAAAATGATACCCTTGATACCCTTTACTGCTGAAATGACTGCTGTGACAAGAACACAATACGGAAAGAAAAGGTTTTCCAGATGTTCCCGTCATGATATAAGGCTCCCAGGTTGTAATGTGGGGCAGAATTTAAGAACAACATTTTACTGATTGTTCATAAAATTAATGCCAGTATCACCTCACCCTTACTTTATCAAACACAAACATAAAAGCCAGCGCCATGACTTCTGACCAGTGCCAACTTGTTGGACTTGTGTGTCATGTTCAACATGCATACCGTCCGACGTTGCACTGCAGCTTTCACTGAAATCTACTGGTTCCTCATGATCATCAAAATCCCGACTAGTCAAACACCCAGCCTTCCACTCAAGGTCCCATCAGTATCCACCCAGGTGACAGAGCAGATTCAGCACTTACCATGTGCAGCAGGAGGAGGACCAGGAAGCTCATTTGAGGCCTGAGTCGAGCCATGATGACGGGGACGTCAATGCATTTAATGTCAAGGTCCGTCTCCAGACTGAAGACTAACGAGACTGAGCCCTAGGACCAAACTGGTTGGCCCTAAATGATATCTGTTTAAGACACACCTACGAGACCTTCCCTATAACCACACCTGGATGCAACCTCCACCCAACTCCTTCACTGGAATTGTGATGTAACTGTCACAGTCTTGGGGGTGTGTCAGCTCGCTGCTGTATGGATGTTACTGTATTTTGAAAAGTTTTTATGTCTGGCCTTAGGCCTAGAACCTGAACTAATGTGCAGGAATAGACAGGTATCATGTCCTGCAGGACAAAAGGGAGTCCAACATTATAGCAGAAGTGGACTGACATTTTAGGCAACTTTACATCTGCGTCTATGTCCGATGGGAGGAAAGCCTAAAGACTCTTAGCTTTCAGACACAAACAGTAGGAATTACAGAGACACAGTTTTTCTTCTTGTTCTTCTTCTTCTTTTCTAAAAAATGTTTTTGGGTCCAAAGACATAAAAACTAATCTGAAGTCAGTTTTAGAGACACTGGAATCGCAAACATCACTGTAACCTTTACTATATCGTTGTGAGTGAAACACAAACATCGTCAATGAAGACCGGTTCAAATATAAACAAATAAGCATTAACTCAACAGATGAGGTCGGACAGGAATCTCCATGGAAATGATGTTTGCAGTGAGAGTAGCCAACAGCTAGAAGAGAAGGTTTGGACTAGAGAGAAGAAGAATGAAGGTCAGTGGTAGACAGACCATGTTTGTGAGTCCATGTGTGGAAGTAAAAGGGAGAACATTGGAGAACTTTGGTGAGGTTGCAAGGTTCGGAGGTTTAGATACTGAGGATCCACTGTTCAGAACAGTGGAGGCTGTGGAGAAGAATAGAGTGGAGTCAGGATGGAACAGCTGGAGAAAAGAGTCAGGAGTGATCTGAGATAGAAGAGAGTCAGCTAAGGTGGAGGGACGGTGGAGAGACCAGCC
>JAFBJS010005617.1:0-11250 GCA_016785265.1 Paraplagusia blochii
TCTCCAAAAATAAAAGTTTTTCAAAAATGACAGACTAGTGATCACTGTGAAATACTCTATGAAACATTATAAAGTAACTAATATTCAAACCTTTTTTTAATGCTCATACATCCATCTCTTTTAATACCCATCACATACCTCCATCTTCTTTATCTATTTGAACTTCTTTTTTTAGAGCCGGGACGAGCGCCCACCAGGGTCCGTCTGAAGTGTCTTTCTGCCTCTGAGATTGAAGTTTCATGGAAGGCTCTTCCCTGGAACGCCAGCAAGAAGAGAGTGTTGGGCTACGAGGTGAGTTGGGACTAAACTCATCTTGGTTTGTCGTTTTATTTCACTTTATGCAAATCTGAACGTAAAACACCGTAGGAAACCACTGCTGCTGCTGCTGCTGCTGCTGCTGCTGCTGCTGTGTGTAATTATTGATCATTCTGTCCAGACAGTTGCACCTTGGGCTCAGGACTTAATAGTTGAGTGCATGCATAATGGTGTGAGTAATCCTGGGCCTGTGGGTTTACTTCTGTTTTTCCCGTTGCTCACCTCAGTACCATCGTTACTGACGCAACTCTCAGAGGGAAAGAACGTTTGAGCTTCCAAACCTCAGAGGAAACAGCAGCTTCACACACACCTCCGTTCATTGTCATTTTCATTCTGCTTCATTATTGAAATCCAGGTTGTGAAGAAAGAAAGTGTTTTTATTGCCGGATTGCGTGGAGTGTCAGAATTATAAATAGTTGACCGCCAAAAATCAACAGAGACGCAGGCGTCGGAGCAAACCCGCTCCTGTGAGGAAGGGCAAATGATATTTGTGCTGTGGAGCGTGTCGGGTTTTTCAGCACCGACAAGCAGAGTAACAAAGGAAATCTGTTATCAGTGAAAGTTGATGTTTTTTTTTTTTCTTAAGGCCCTACTTTTTACTACAGTAGGCTGAAGCGTGACACATTTCTGAAAGGCTGACACTTGTTCTGCAGCTCAGAGAGAGACAACAGGGCGGTGTCACGCTGCTGGAGCTTGTTTTCAGACCAGTTAACTTCTTCTACCCAGTTGGATTCACAGCTCTCCCTTTCCAGTTTACACTTTGCTGAGTGGTGTGAAGAGAAAAAACAGCTTTTAAAGTGTCCGTCATGTTGACTGACTCCTTTGTTTCCCCGTCTTGGGTTCTGTGCGTGGTTCTGTGTTCCAGCTGAGGTACTGGAGTCGAGATGAGAGGGAAGACATGGCCAGCGTGCTCAGGACTGTGGGGAACCAGACGTCCACCATCATCCAGGGAGTGAAAGGCAGCACCACGTACTTCATCTCTGTCAGGGCCTACAACACCGCTGGAGCCGGGCCCCCGAGCACCACCGTCAACATTACGACAAAAAAACCACGTCAGTGTCACGAAAAAAAACTACTTTATGAAAACAGAATCTAAAAACGTAACGAGAAAAGACAGAATATTTGTGGAAAATTATAATAGATTAACATGACATTTACCAAAAATTTTTTTTTTTTTTTTAAATCTAAAATATTTTCTAAAAAATCTTGATTTAGCCTGTCATATTTCTGTTAAAAATATAGCAATGAGTGGTAAAAAAAAAAAATGAATTTGGACTACTTCAAACATTGATTAACAATAAAATACTGTACTATAAAATTTTCAAAAAAAAAAGTAAAAAATGTTAATGAAGAAAGGTTCCTTAGACATGAATAAAATGTATTGATTTGCCTTAAAATATATGGCAAGGACCATTTTTATGGTTACATTTCAGCAGAAAATGACTTTTTTGCTATGTCAAACGTGTGGTGGACAAAAATTATTGAACAACTCTGCTGTTTTCTACAACTTCCTGTTTATTTTAATTCCCGGTTCCAGTAAAAATCCATTAGTTTGGACAAATATTATGATAACAACAGAAAAATCTCATAAGAGTTGAATTTACCATGATTTGATAGTAACAAAATAAATTAAATCAACAATACATTGAAGGAAACAAGGGTGGTTTAAGATTTATTTTTCTACTTTAAATCTTTAAAAAATTCTCCACGTCTAGTCTCAGTTTGACGGGAATGATGTTGTTTCTCCTCCCAGTACCGAGTCAGGCCCCAGGTAAAGTGACCTGGAACGCCTCTGACTCCAAGATCATTGTGAACTGGGAGCAGGTCAAAGCTCTGGAGAACGAGTCAGAAGTCACTGGCTACAAAGTAAGCACCGAGGAGCTGAGGTTCATCAATAAAACTGAGTTTGTTTCCCGCCTTTGCCTGATGTTAAGATGTTTGATCTAAGGTTCTGTACAAGAAGAACCGGCAGAGTCGACCGGACGTGATGGAAACCAACACCACGTCGGTGGAGCTGGCCCTGCCCACTGACGAGGACTACATCATCCAGATAAAGCCCTTTGGGGACGGAGGGGAAGGCAGCAGCAGCAGGCAGATTACAATCCCCCGGGTTCCAGGTCAGGGTCCTGTTTTTGGTTGTAAAAATATTTAGAAAAAACTTTTTGGTGGTTCCTTAGGACATCAAAAATTATTTCTTTAATCTTGTGCAATTCTCACTATGGTTATAAAATATTTGGCCTATAAAAATAAGATAATTTTGGAGGCAAGAAAAAAAAAATTTTCAAGGATCACTATTAGGCAAGCAAAAAGCTTTCTTGAGGATCGTTATTTGGCAAACAAAAAATTTTTGGAGAATCATTATTTGGCAAGCAAAAAAAATTTTTTGGACAATCACTTTCTGTCAAGCAAAATATTATTTTGGAGGATCACTATTTAACAAGCAAACCTTTTGTTTGAGTATCATTCTTTGGCAAGCAAAAAAATATTTTGAGGATCACTAGTTGGCAAGCAATTTTTTTTTTGAGGATCATTATTTTGTAAGCAAAATATAATTTTGGAGGATCACTATTTGTCATGTAAAAAATGGTATAAACCCTATTTATCAAGCAAGAAAAATATTTTGAAAGATGTTTATTTGGGAAGCAAATTAATCTTTAAAGAATTCAAGAATACGGGGATTAAAGGAAACTTTATTTTCATTACGACATGTAAGACATAAAGTGAACGAAATAGGACACCATGGTCCTGGAATGAAGCAAAAGAGAAGTGAGAGAGAAGACGAGAGGGACATTAGACAGATGAAGATGTTGGTCCTGCAGGTGAGATCTTCTGAGAAAGGATCACTATTTTCAAGCAAAAGAAAAATTGGGGGTAAAAAACAATCTATCAAAGCCATAAATGTCACAAATGGACTGAAACGCTTCAAAATTACAATTTCTCTGCTTCTATACATTTTCATCTCTTACTGCCAATCTTCACCGTTCCGTCTGACTCATCCTAACCTCCTCGTTCTTCTCCTCCACGTCTTCAGGTCCCAACGCAGTCGGCTCGGCGTCCAAGGTCTCCACTCTGTCGGCGCTCAGCACAATAGCTCTGTCTTTCACGGCCAGAACATCTTTATGACCAACAGCTCTGAGAGAGAACACTGCTTCTGATGTGGAGACAGTCCTCACCCCACACGGCCCGGACCGGCCCGGCCCGCTCTGATGGATCCATTCTCACTTCAAGATGTTTCACAGTACATGGATGACATATACATATATAGGTGTAAATATACATATATATGTGTATATGTATTGGGGGTGAATGGGGCTGCGTTGAGGTGAAGGGATGTTGTGACCATGTTGTTACCAAAGCAGCTTTTCTAAGAAAAAAAAAGTGGAAAACGATAAAATGGAGGGTGAGAAAAAAAATCTTATATGCATCCTTTTGTAATTCCATGTTGAGCTTTTTTATAGATTTTGTTTTCCTATAAAATGTACTGTCAGACTGGACCTGTTGGCATGGCAACAGAAGGATGGAGGCCAATAAAACAGTCGACCCTGGAGCCGAACCATTTCATTTGACCCAAGAATGTTTGTCTTCTATAAAGAAGAGAAGTAATAATGAAGTTGGGGGAAATATATAAATGTATAAGCTGTTTTTTTTTTTGTTTCTTTTTTAGATTTTTTATATTTAAAAAATATTTTATCCATTGGTAATCTGCCATTACATATCACAATATGGGATTATTAGGAGGAGGAGAGGAGAAAGCTGTAATTTAATAATGAGTTCAGACCTTTGGAGAAAGATGTGAACAAATTAGAATCTGTTGTTTTTATTTATGTGAGACGCAGATATATGTTATTTTTCTTAACTGTATGATTCAGAAATGTTGAACTTCTGTTGTACTGTAGACCAGTGGTTCACAACTGGTGGGTCCCGACCCAAAAGTTGGTCGTGGACTTGCTCTGAATGGGTCGCAAATCGAAATAATGTGAATCAGAATGAGCAAGTGTTTTATTTTGGAAAATCTCTTATTTTGAAATGCACAGGCTGCTGAATAAAATGCTAAAAGAAGCGATTTTTCAAAGATTTTTTTTTAGAAAATTAATTTGCCTGGATTCTATGAGAGTGGGTCGCGACTTAATGACCAGTTGAGAACCACTGTTGTGGACTATGAAGTACTTTTTCTCTGCACTTTTTCAAGACTCACCTTGTGTTCATTGGATGCCAGATTTATTACTTTTGTAGGATAATTATTTCATGAATACATGTAATACTTGTGTAGTAATATTTGGAAGGATTCCTACAGAGTACTGATAGAAAAGTCCAATCGAAAATGGTTTGATTTGTCAAATTCCACCGGCAGTTGAAGTCATTGGGTTCAATGTTCAATGTAGCTCTTTGTCTAATAGTAGTACTTCAACATTAGGCTGCTTGTACTCTCGTACTGAGTACTTCATGGTTAGAGTTTCACCTTTTACCTCAGTTTCTTTATGATTATATTGCATTAAAAAACAATTTACGTTTGATCTGAAACAAAGCAAAAATCTGATTTTCTGAGCATTGAAAACACAAATCTGCGTTTGTCCCTTGGTGATACTCACATGTGGACCTGAGGTTCTGTTCCGTCAGTAGGGTCGGGTCCAGTATCCAAGCACGAGAGAGAAGGTGACGTCACCATCCCAACGAAAGAATCAGAACTTTTAAAAGAAAAAAATAAAATTAATGAGTGACGTAGATGAAGTAGAAGAACAAAAGGGCTCAGTTTGGAGAAGTCTTGATCTTCACCTGACGGAGTGGTGCGGTTGGAGAACATTCACCTTCAGATCCTGAGGACGAGGCCTCGGCCTCTGAGACTCTGAGACCTGGTGCTGCTGCTCGGTCTTTTCTGTTCGCCCTGTGTCTAGAGCTATAGTTTGCCTTCAGTGTGCCTCATCATACGTTCACAAATCCTCAGGTCTTTCAAGAGCCTTAACTTATTAAATGTACATAGGATACAGAGAAACGTAGGATCACGCTGCAGTTACGGCGATGTTTACATGCTGCTGCGTTGATGAAAACTGACCAGGCGGAGACTGACGGAGTCTCTGTCTGAGGTTGGTTTCCAGTTGTGGCTCTGGTGTTACGCATGGGAAACCGGCAATATGAGAAGCCTGACATGGAATTAGGCGATGGTTCCTAAAAAAAAAAAAAAAAAAAAAAAAAACAAGCTGAAGCTGCTGATTTTTTTTCTTTTTTTTTCCCTCTGTTGTGTCCTGACGCCACGTGGGACTGCTGTAGTAGTTTGTAGTACTTTGGAAAAGGGGAGTAAAGTGTCGTAGGTTTGGTCAGAAACAGAAAAAAAAAAATGTGTAAAATACTGTTTTCTACACTTTCAATCATTTCTATAAGGGAGCCTTTCTAAAGAGACCAATCAGTTGTTTTCTATGTAACCAAAACCACGTTCATACAGTAGCTGTAGGTGTCGCTCAGCATGACTGTCCCGTGTCCTCTCTCTGTCTCCAGCTGCAAACGTGACCGAATGGCTTCAAGAAACTCCATCCATCCTGCAGGTCTGTGTAACACGAGTGTGTACCACGAAAAAACTGAACCCAGATCAGTCTCACATCTGTATGCTTCACTCCCAGTCCGTCTGTAGGCCTACTGTATCTGCTCTAAGGAAAGGTTTCATCTGTCGCTGTCTGTTGTTTATACCGTGTTAATAAAGATTATTGATTTATACCAGGCTGAGTTCGAGTCTTCTCTTCCTGAACACGCCGTTCCTGAACGCACCGTGAACCAAAACCTCTGGCTGCAGTTCCCTGGGTCACCTTGGATTAAATGTTAGAGACTGATGAAGACAGATGGCTGCACAACTGGAGTCTGCATTTGAGGATTACAATATTCTGAAAATATTTGGGGACATTTTACACTTTACCTTTGACTTTGAGATTGCATTTCAGACTGTTTGAGACTTTAGGGCAGGTTTGGGCAAACTAAGGCCCGGGGGCCAGATGCAGCCCGTTCAGTTGAGTTACTTCGGCCCAAACTTACAATTTGCAGTTTCTACATTTCCTCTATATATGGTGTTAAGAATGCAAAAAGTGATTTTTTTTTTTTCATTTATGACTTTTAGATTCCATACATCTTAGTTCACGCGAACAGAGTGTCCAAATTTAGGACCAACTGTGGCCCCGAGTGAAAAAGTTGGACCACGTCTGCTTAAGGGGCTGGAAACAGGGGTTTAGGAAGGGTCACTGTCTGATGGGGGGGGCTCTAAAAATATTATGTCAACATTGATTGTTCAATTATGATTAATTCTAGTGACAACAATAACAACAATTGTGATTTCTGCACTAGCGTTTACAATCTAGAAATACTTAGTCAAGTGTGTAACAAAGTCTCTCGTTCACGCAGGTTATTCATTTGACCACCAGATGGCAACAAAGGCCCATTATTCTGACAACAACAGTAAAAAAAAACTCCACTTGTATTATGTTTTCTAGACATATTAAGTTTTTCAAATTTGACTTAACTTAAATATTGCTTCCAGGCAAAAAAAATTATATTAATTAATAAATTAATTATATTTTTTAATAAAATTTTTTAAATATTAATATAATAATATTTTTTTAAATAATTTTCATATTCTCTGATATCTCATTTATACATAAAAAATCTTTTAACATATATTTCTAATAATGTATTGAACCGTTCTGTTACTATGTAGTCAGAGACATCGTCCATTTAAATAATACATTGACATTTATTTATGCATGTATGTTTTCCATTGAATGCAAATACAGTTAAGTACACACAAATGAGCACTAGAGGGAGATGTAGAGCAAAAGGTGATGGATAATTGAGGGTAGAGGTGGAACTGCTGTTCACACGATGCCTAAGAAAACCATTCAAAACAACCGGAAATGAGGAGTGAACTTCTTCCTGTTCGTTTTTTTCTCATTTTTCCAGGAAATATTATTTATAAAAAACTTCTCTCTGGACCAATTCATATCAATTAATTTCCTTCCCTCTGCTTTACTGAGGAGTCATGTCGCCCTCTCGTGGTGATGAGGTGAACTTCAGAGCTGCACCCATATGCACAAACACTTCTATTGCTCAATTGTCCATAACCTTCTACCCTGGAACTTACGGTTGTTTTTCTGCTGCGGTCAGTGTGTGTTTTTTTTTTTACATAGTTTACAGGTTAATACACACAAGTATGGGTGGATTTATACTTAAATATAAATATATATTTATATACTGTATGTAAAATCCAGGGCCTCCATCGTCAACCCTTCAACCCACTTTCAGTAATAAAAGAAGACATGTTCATGTTTTTTAACATTTTTTCATAGTAGATGTGTCTTCTCAACACTTCAGTGTCAAATGACCATGTGGACCTCGGAGACCGAGGACAGTGGGAAACACCAGTGTATATCATATTTCCATGGACACGTTTACAGCAGGTTGACAGTGTTCAAGTCAAGAGAGGGCGCTAGAGGGTACAAAGTGGTGGGAAATCAATGGTCTGTACCAGAAATTGTGTTTCTCCTTTTAAGTGATGTCCAAGTGTCTCCTTCAGGCTGATCACCGTTCCATATCGACGAGTATTGATTCAGTATCAACCGCCCCCCCGAAAAGAATCGATACTAATGAGTAAATGCAAAGAGGACGTGACTCACTTCCACATATATTACGGTAATTTACTACACAGAGACCATTGTGCTGTGACCCCGCCCCTCTCCCTCCTCAGTAACAAAAAAAAATGGAGACTCGCATCACATGACCACTGACCAGAGGACAGTAGTGTCTCCATGAGGCCGTCGTCAATTTTAGCATCCAATCTATGTTGTAGAAAAATAATGTAATTTGTTTTGACTGATATGTTATGAAAAATACATATTAAATTTCTTTAATGGACAGTGTTTGCTGTGTGATTTGTGTTTTACGGTATTGATTGATGCCAAAAACGAATCAATATTGAATTGTATTAAAGAAGTGGTAAATATGAGTAAAATTCCACTGTCCACCACTAGGGGTCAGGCTTTGGCGTTAAGGCCTTCAAGAAAATTTGAGCAGATTTGGAAAAACAGATTAATAAAACATAAATCTCCACATTAGAACTTTAATAAATCCATTTGAGTATAATTTAACAAGTAGCTCGGACAAAAAAGAGTAATAAATTACTTTCCTCCAGTGTTTTTGATCCAGTGATACCTTCTCACATTATTCCAGATTAAATATTGAAGCAGGTCAGTTTATGATATCATTGGTTTTGTTAGAGAATTGGTCAGAACATTCTACCAAAAACCAAACACTTTTGTGGGGATTTATTGACCCATGAGTCAAAAACTACTCATCTGTAAGAGTTTGTTCAGGTTAAATATGAGTATTTTGCACAGTTAGAGAAAAACGTGTCAACACTGGGACTGAATTGGACACAGTGACGACAGCAGGTCAATATGTAGAGACTAAAAAAGACAAACACAGCAAAAGGTGAAACATATTTCCACACATTTCGAAAATAAAAAATAAAAATTAAATTTCTCTGAGAATCCTGGCGCGTCATTAGCTGAGTTTGAAGAACGTGAGATGTTGAGATTCCACTGATTCCACGTTTCAAGCTTTGTTTCCATTACTTATTTTTTTCTGTCCCATTTCGCTCAGACCTTTTCGACCGACTCGTCTAGTTTGTAACGTAACCATGCAGATTATAATCATCTGATATTGTACATATTTCATAAACAAGCAAACACCAACATAAATTAGATTTCCTATAAGATAAAAATGTAAAAAGCTAATAAGACGCCTGTTGATATACTCATTTGGTGTCGCAGCCTAGAGGTGGCGCCGAGGAGCAAAAAGGCTAATCTCACCCTCAATGTTGTCCGTTCTTATATATATATTACATATTTGACAGCGTGATGGAGAAGAAGAAGTGTCTGAAAATAAAACGGAACAAATTCTGAATGAGAATAAAAAGGTGAAGATGTAAAAACAACCTGAGGGTTTAGAAATGTCTGGATTAAATTAAAGTTAAACTATGTCTGTGGGGTTAGGATTAGGAACAAGGGGAGAGGCGACAATGAGCATCCACCAGGAGGAAGAGGAGGAGGAGGAGGAGGAGGGCTAAAGTGGGCGGGGTCTGGACCAGTCACAGTTGAGTTGTCTAAAGGGACAAGAGTGAAAGTCATCTGACTACTTCATGGAGCTCAGTCTGTTCTGGTGTCAGTGTGTCCACTGTAGGGAAGACGGTCATCCACGTGCTGAACTGCAGGTGGCGCAGCAGACATGCACAGCAGTAGGCATGGCTCCCTCTGTTGATGTTCCTCTCCCAGTCAGGTGACACCGCCACCAATCAGGACTGCAACAAAAAAAAAACATTCTGTTCAAGATCAGAATGTTACAGAGGTGGAGAGAAGCAGTAGGACAACGTCAGAGTCTAGACCAGACCTGGGCAAAATATGGACCGTGGGCCTGATGTGGGCCGTTTGACAAAATGTCCATCCTTGTCTCTCTATAGGAGAGACAAGGATGGACAGGATCAGGAATGAGGTGATTAGAGGGACAACACAGACAGGAAGGGTTGGAGAAAAAGCTAGAGAAGACAAATTGAGATGGTTTGGACATGCTCAGAGGAGGGACAGTGGATACATTGATAGAAGAATGATCCTAGAGATGGAGCTACCAGGTAGGAGACAAGGAGGAGATTGATGGATGCAGTGGAGGTAGTTGTTTGTTTTAGAATCACACCACCCACCTTGACTTTTACACTATGGTATCTTTTAAAAGTATCGTTAGTAATGGTATTAATTTTCTTAATTAAATAAAACATTATTAAAAAGACAATAAGACAATTGACTAAAAATGAATGGCTTTTTGCATGGGGTACACATTGTGCCACATTGTCTATTTCATCAGTACACTGGTAATTTCAACTGTAATCCTGCAGGTGTCACTGTAAACCCATGAACACAGCCTCAGTTCAGCTCCAGTTCAGCTCCAGTACCTCCGCCCTCTGCAGCACTTCCTCGGTTGGAGAATCTGTTTCCCTGATCACCACCGCCTTCGTCACCAACATGTCAGGATGCTGCTGCTTGGCCTCTTGGATGGCCATGGCCAGAGCCTGAGGATGAAGGTGAGGAGGAGGAGGAGGAGTCAAGACGATGCTCAGAAACATTAAACATTCTTCTTCTGAAGTTGTCTTCAACCTCTCACCTGATGTTGGTCCACGTCATCATCTCCTGTGATGATAATCCTCTTCTCAATTCTGGTCTCTGAGTAACCGCCTTTCACCGTCTGTAGAACATTAACAAAGGTTATGACCTCAACAAACACCATGAACAAACTGTCAGTGGTGTGAAATATATAGAAGGAATGTGTGTACTATATACATATAGTAAATATATATATATATATATATATATATATACACAAACTTATTTATATATGTATTTATATATATATATAGATATCCTGTGTATATATACAAATATACACATATGTGCATATATAAATCAGATATATAGATTTATATATGTATATGTATATAAATATATATTATATACATACATACAGTAAATATATATATAAATCTGCATTTTACTGTTCTACTATTGTAGAACATTATCAAAGGTTATAACCTCAGTGGTGTGAAATATATAGAATAAATATATGTATTTCTGGCCACTTCCACACACACACAGACACACACACACACACACACACACACACATACATATATACATATATAGATATATGTATAATATATAGAATAAATATATGTACACATATATGTATATATATATACATATATACACATATAAACACACATAGATAAATATATATATATATATATAAATGTGCCTTTCATTGTCTGTGGAACATTTAATAAAATGTATGTATGTAAACATGTACAAATCTAAATGTATGAATTTATACATATGTATATATATTATATATGCATAT
>JAFBJS010005618.1:12483-32916 GCA_016785265.1 Paraplagusia blochii
GTCTGGGGGGGGAGGGGGGGGGGAGGGGGGGGGGGGGGGGGAGGAGGTGGGGTAACAGGGTGCCTGCCAGATGACTGTTCTGTCAGCCTTATAATGGGCTGCCATCTGCTGTCTAGCATACACAAACAGTGTGTGTGTGTGTGTGTGGTGTTTGGGTGTGTGCGCTCAATTAGAGGAAGTAGGAAGAGGAGATCTGGATGGACATTTATGGACTGTTTCATGTCCTCAGTGCACAAACACAAACACCCTCATACACAACCTAATGAGTCAATTCAACAGGTGATAATTACAGGGACGCAGCATCAGGTTTTACAGCAGGACTTCACTCCACACTGGTTTTTAATGTTCTCCTCAGAAAAAGGCACAAAACATGAACTCACTTTGCCCTCCAAGGTTACTCTTTGAATAATACATAAAAAAACTGTGACTGAAGAGATGTTTCCTAAATGACATGGGCTTAAATACAGCCCCGAACCATGACAGAGCCGTTCACGATTGTGTCCTTAATGTAAGGTTTTGACATCAATGTATTTCTTTTGGAGTCTCTCTACCACAGGGTCACACAGGCCATTTGAAGACAATCGTTTTCCATCTTCAACTCATCAATGCTGGACTCTCGGATCAATTTCTGCAGAAGTCTTTGGAAATGAAGTGAATTTTTGCTTATTTACATCATAAAACACCCTAAAATTACTTGCTATTGCATTTAAACTCAATATTATCTGCCCTGGTATTGGCAAAATTATGTAATATTTGTAAAATCATAATTGTTTTGTTTCTGTCATGAAGTAAATCTGATCACATAAGGTCCTGAGATGGTTTGGGGACAAATAGCAGCAGATATCAGCATTTGTTTGATATGAGTTTGGACATTTTCTGCACACGTTGTTGTGAGGTATCTCCTAATCTGCATTGAGCTACAGTTGATCAAAAATCTATTTTTTCTTTTTCAAATGGTTGGTGTTACCCAGGAAACAGGTTCCCCTTTTTTGCCAAACTGTTGCTGATTTCTGTGCCTCAGTTACTTGACTTAATATCAATAAGTCACTATCAGGGAAGAATAGTTCCTCCTGAAAATGAAGCATAAGGTGGGGAGGCTGTAGTCAATAACCAATTACAGGGCACAGGGTCCTGACACCTCGCAGCTCTCAGTGTGGGTCACAGAAGAACAAAAGACCCTCTTGTAGCAGAACGAGCGGGCAGGGAGGGCAGATTGATTAAGAGGACACAGCGTGCATGTGGCGCCCGTGTGTTTTTGTGCACATTGTTTATGTGCATGTGCACTGCTGCTCCTTAAGCATAAGGCAAGTCATCACGCTCCTTGCCCCTCTACCCCATGCCCCGCTCCTCCATTTGGGGGGCAATTGAGCGAGTGGGCCGTAAAAAAGCAACAGCCTCCAGGACAAAGGAGCCCAGGGGCATTAAGTCATGGGTGAGTGGGCCCCTTTAGGGCCAGCAGCTGACCTTGTGGAGAGGCCTCTTGTTCTGATGGAGGGGGCTCGTGTCCCGAGACCCCTGGCCAAGTCAACAGCATCCCAACATATACAAGCAGGCCTGTGGGGTGGGGGGCACCTCAAGCCTCTCTATCAACAGTTACCTGGCTGAATGTCAATTTCACCTGGATGAAAATGACAAAACACAATGGGGGACAGTATTCAGTCCAAGTTTAAGGACTTTCTCCGGCACCCACCCACCAAGGATCTTATTCGTATTCCTATCTTGGCTATTCTGTGATTTTCTTTAGTTGGCTATGTATTTATTCATTTTTTCAATATGTAACTGTGCCATTGATATTATAAGCTATGACCCAGCTTGCTTGTCAATATTCAGCATTTTCTTATAACCTGTTTCATTTTTCTTCTACATTCAATGTTGGCATTTCGCTAAGTGAATGTAATGAATGTATTAGGCTGATGTAGCTTTGAGGGTAAACTTTCGCCTGTTGCTTTTGGCCAAATTATTCCTACAAATGCTCAACCAAACAATGAAAGGCTTAGGGACATGGACAGATGACAAGCCTTTTTAAGGCTTTAAGTTGGAAAAAAACGAGCAAAACATCATGCGACAAGCATTTATTTTAAGAAATTAAGTACAGGGTTACAGAAATAGATGTATGGATTGCTATTTTTAATGGGTTATGACTTTTACAATTGTAAAATCCTACACAAACAAACAAGCTGTGAGTGTTACATAAAAGCAAGGTCCAGCAACTACAGTAGGAAATGACAGCGGTTTTTACCCTGTCCATGTGCTTAGTTACCCATGATGTTACACGGGTCCTGACACAAACAACATATTATTTTGGAAAACATGAAATGTACAAACACAAGTCAAAGAGAAAAACAGATCAAATCACATGAGTATGTACATATGGGACAAAGATCACTGTGTCCAGTGTTGATTGGGAATAGTGGCGCCTGCCAACACAAATTTTCCTCTTGACCTCCTTAATGTGATTCCCTTCTTGTTCTCACTTCTATATATAATGCAGGATAATCCAGATTAGTGCTAATTCCTGTTGAAGTGATGCCTTTAACACAAAGAACGTTAGCTGACGCTCCTACTGTCTCGGCTGTGTTTGTTCTTGTCTATGTTGATAAGATGTCCCCTGAAATGCAGCAGTTTTGACGATGATAGGTAACAGAATTAGTAAAGACTGGTTAAATCAGGTTCTCATTCATCAAATGAAGGTAGTTTATCAATGTTGCACATTTAAGAAATTTTGTTCTAAAATACAATACCACAAAGGTTCTCATTAAGAAATTAAATAACAAATGATTTTTTACAGCAACATTTCCATGTCAAAGAATATCAATTGGTTAATTTTCCAAACGTATCCTAAATATGAAGAGTGTGTTATTTTACGGAACAATAATTTCACCCTTGGCTATTCATAACAAATATTTTAAAACAAAGATGTCACCTAAGAAAGTGTTCCCCAATCTATTTTGCACCATAGACCAAATGTTTTGCACTATTTTCAGGGACCAATCGTTAAGTTGTGGCAATAAAATTAAATTTCTGGTTTTCTGAAATATTTTCCTACTTATAAAATCTTCTTACCTTAATTAACTGTGCATAGGCACAACAAGGATTTCTCAAGTTCACACAGCCTATAATTTTCTGCTACCAGACCAGTATAAAAAGTTAGAATCTTGTATCAATGACTCTGCGTCATTTTGAGTTTATTGTTGTTGTCTTCACTGAGAAAATATTTCCAAATCAATATAGTTGCATTATTGATGATTGAACCCTAGCCATTCTATTGTTCAGTTCTTTTGTTGTTATGGGTATGGATCAAGTGGAAGTAATAGATCCCTGGCCCAGTGGTTGGGGACAACTGACCTACAACATCAATGTGTATAAATCAAATTAAAAAGTGTAATTCTTTAGCATATTTAAATACATTTCTGCAGGAGAACACAAGTAGTAGACCATGCAAAACCAATTGTAACTTTACCCTCATTTCAGTATCCAATAGAAAGGTTGTCCTAACCAAACACATATACACAAATAAAGGTCAAAAAGAACAAACAAGTACAAAGACTACATGGGTAAAAAGTGCAATTTGTCTATGATTAGAGGTCAGCTTTGCTACCTAACAGAAAAAGCAAAAAAAAAATACTAGAAAAAAAAATTATGATGCAGAAAACACATCACTGTCACCCTGAGTGACGGGGCACCATGGAGGAAGGGTGAAACCAAACAGTAGCTCAATCCTGATTTCGATAAAGTTTCTTCAATAGTTTATCTTTAAATGTCATTTTTTAAACAAAATAAATAAATTAGTAAACATTAAATAAATAAAACCTACAGCCTTCATATTCAGATGTGAAACACTGACAGTGTGAAAACTGACCAAGGGCCAGAACAATGGAGAACCTTCATTTTCTATGACTGGGAGAGATTTTGCTTTGGGAGCAAATGGAGTATTTTAGGCTGTTGTGTGAGCAGTTCAACTTCTTCAAGAAAACAAAACTCATTGAATGTGATTTATATTAATAATCTAAGCTTTAGAGCTGTCAGACAATAAATAAAACAAACAGAAAGGAAAAAAAACAAACATAAGCGTACCCTTTCACTCTTGAGGTTCTCACTCGTGTACATAAATTGCAGTGAAATTACATTCAACCTATGTCACTGTGGACAAAATGGCATCGGAATGGAAGTGTGTTAACATAAGGAGAAAAAAAAAACATCAGAAGTGCTATCCAGTTTGTCCTTTAAACATTACTTCTGTCTCAGCAGTAAAATCAACTCAGTAGTGCAATACTGACAACTTCCTGTTGGGATGGTGACGATGAATATTTAGCTTCATTACTGCTGCTCCTACTTGTAGCTAAATTAGTGTTGGTGTAATTCATTGTTTTGTTTTTTTTACTATTGTATTTTTGAGTGCCTTCTCGTGAGTTCTGTTGATTAATTAAAAAAAAAAAAAAAGCTACATGACCAACAACAACGGGTCAGTTTAGCAAAAATGTGTGGATGTACAACAAGTAATAAAATGTATATTTTTGTAATTCAAACAATATATTAACAATATAAAAAACTTGGAAGCAGCTGCTGCTAATAGAATACACAATGTCTACAGACTAGAGTACTGTCTGTGCAGGTAGTTCCGACATCACTAACTAGTGCAGAAAACAAAATCTAGCCTTGTTAATTTATATACAATGATGCTTATGACGTCAGTTCAAGTTAAAAATCTGGACAAAAACAATGTAGTGTTGGCAGTGAATGTCTCTGTTGGAAGGATAACAACGTCATTCATCTTAACTAGATTGTCTCTTAGGGTTTGTCGGGTGGATGGAGTACGGTACTGTGGACGGCTTTCAAAGCACGAGGGCCCTGGAGGTGGAGCCGGACGAGGAGTAAGGGTTCAGGTACTGACGTGCCTGCTCCGTCATGATCAGCTGGTCCTCCGTCTTCCCATAAACCACTGCTTCCCAGTCACTCACCTGCTGGAGATTCAGTGTCAATGTCAAGTCAAGTCAGGCATAAAACAAGATTTACAGTTTGATCAGACACATACCTGTAGAGAGGAGTGTTTTGGTGCCTTATGCAGTGAAAGGAGCTTCTTCACCCGTGGACTGGTGAAGCGACGTGGTGGAACAGAGACCATGGACGGCTCCTCTCTGGCCGAGGTCAGAAGACGGTGGCACTTGTCCTGGTCGGGGGGCTGTACGACCAGGGAGGAGCTGGAGAGTAGACTTCCCTCTGGTTTCTACAATCAGAGAAAGTATATAAATCTAAATGTTCTCTTAAGTGCTTTTTGATAAAGACAAAGCTGGTTGTAGCATAATGAGACTTACTGCTACATTGTTGAGTTGCTCTTGAAACAGCTGGACATTGAGGTCGTCTTTAGCCCAGGGGTCCAGTACGAGCGACTTGCGGACTTTTCTAGCTGGACCTTCGACCTGAATTGCAATAACAGATGCAGAGTCTAAATTTCCATGCATTTGACAGATTTTACAGATGAGTATATTTTATGACCATGATGGACAGGACCAAGAATGGGGTGATTGAGATGGTTTGGGCATGTTCAGAGGAGGGACATTGGTATAAGAATGATCCTAGAGATGGAGCTACCAGGTAGGAGACAAAGAGGAGATTGATGGATGCAGTGAAGGAGGACATGGAGGTAGTTGGAGTCAGAGTAGAAGATGGAGAGAACAGGGGTGAGATCGAAAAGGATGATTTATTGGGGAAACCCCTAAAAAGGGGAGAAAAGTATATATATTTTTCTATAAATACAGGATACTTCATCAAGGCAGACTGGTCTGGACATTGTCATACATTATGTTTCCAATCCCTGTAGTCAGGCTGGATGTCAGCTTTGTTGAAGATGTCTGCTCCTGTCTCTTGCTTCAGAACTTCTCGGATGTCTTCCTCTAGAAGCGCTAAAGGCTGAGGCTGAAAAACAGACACATGAATGTAAACAGGGAGCAACAGAGTATAACTGTATAAGAGTAAACTGCAGACATCTAACATCTAACCTCCATCTTCAGGGGCCCGTGCATTTTCTCCTGGGCAGCCAGAGCATTTTTGAAAGGCGTTGGTGTCCTTGGAGTTGGAATCATGATGGTTTTTCGGAATTTGGGAGTACGGGGTCTGACAAAGTGGTAAAGAATGTGGACATCAATGCTTTTTCTTCTACTCTAAGCAAAGTGACATTAAAGATACAACTCCTGATGTGATTGAATTTCTCACCCGTCATTCTCTTTCTGGTGTTTGGGAGTTGTTTCTTTTTGCAACGGTGTGTAAAACAGACACCTTTGGCCACAGACTGGAGTGGAGGTGAGGGACGGGTTCTCTAAACTCAGATGTTCTGCACCTGATATATTGCAGAACTAATGGAAACAGAGCAGGGTGGTCACATGACATGGGCAGTCACAAATAAAGTTGTCAGACACAGAGAAGGACTGGTACATTTCATTTACCCGTGAAGGTGTAAAGGGCAGTGACTTTGTAGGCGTTTTCTTTGGAGAGTTTAAAGTATTTTCTGGGAAAGAAGAACACTTCCTGTTACACAAAGGGGAGGTTTCTCCTCTCTCTCTCCTCCTTGTCCTGGCAGTGGGAGCAGTTGGGCATTTGGATGAATTGATGGGAGTCAGAGGCCCAGCTGTGGTTAGACCAAATGAAGTGCAAGTTTTATCTTGGCCTGAAATGGCAGTCGAGTTGTTGAATGTGTAGCCCATGGAGTTGTCCAGGGTTCTGTCTTGTAGCAGAGTGTTGAAGCCGGCCAGATTGTGCCTCGGTGGCGTCGCTGCCTTTGACAGGTCAAAACTGGTCATATTGCTCCATGCAACCGGGTCCTGTAGAGAAAGACACATCTACAAGAGTTCTTTAATACATTCTTTTGGTATTTTTTTAACAGATAAGTTGCCAAATCACACTTCTCCAGTTGCTTACCGAGTCGATGAGCTCCATGGTTTCAGCAAACTCAGGTATGGTCTGCAGGGAGGAGAGCACTGTGCTGGCCTCCACGGCCAGAAACTTACTGGGGGAGACAGGATGTTGTGTCATCTCAGGGCCCCTCCAGGGCTCTCTCTCTCCCTGCTCCTCCAGGCTGCTGCTGCTGCTCGTGGCTAATGTATCATTTGAAACACCGTCTGACCAAGCTGGGTATGGCTCCATGCTCTAAAGGAGAAGGAAAGGGGAAAAGACTGTGGTAAGATATTAGTCTATTTGCTAATGTAAAACGGGCCTTGGAATAGAGTACAGTAGAGTACTACAGCTTTGCATCAATATGAAATGTTACGGATGAAAAGGAATTGCATAAATCAAGCAGAAGTTGATTTATAAATTTACTAAATGAGAAATGCAGGGATTTCCAATAATAACTTTTGCCGATATCTGATTTTGAAATTATTGTCCAAAAATGCTGTTTTCTGATACTGAGCCTGAAATATGCTGCTGTTTGCCCCCAAACTTGTCTACATTATACTATTATAGTTTCCCAGTAAGTAGTGTAGAAGAAGCTTAAAGCATTTTGACCTTTATTCTTGACTATAATTGCCCAGGCCTGAACTAAACCAATCTCTCCAATATCACTTAATTATGCTAATATCGGCTGACTGATATTATCGGACATCCTTAGAGAAGAGTGAAGGATTTAACAGAAAGAGAATTTAAGAAAACAGGGCTGGGGTCAGAAAGAAATCCTCGACTCTCAGTGTTGGAATGAGCAGTAAGGGAGATGAGTGAGCAAGACTGCGGTGGGAACAATGGTATTATGGGATGTGGGTGGCTCCAGAGCGTAGCATTATGCCAGTCTGAGAGAGCAGCAAATTGTGGGTGGGGATCTAAGAACTACTATCACACTAAAGGCACACAACACGTGCACTATCGCTGATTTCACACACCATACACTGCAAAAAGTTCATCATTCACTAGTTATACCAAATGCTTTCCCTTTTCTTTAAGCCATTATTAAACAAATTCAAATGTGAATTGCCCAGAATGCAGCTTGGCACTGATGCCAAGAAGAAAATTTGCGAAATGTAAATGAAACTTTTTACAGTGTGTGTGTGAGCAACAGACACAGCCAACTATACTGTCCAAGTAAACTAGCACACGTTAGGTGTGTGTTCTTACACAGGGACCTCTGCACTGCACTTGATGGTGGACTTCATTCTCTGCTGACATAAGCAGCAGCTCAAGCTCCTTAATTCTTTGTTCTCTGTCGGGATCATCCAGGCAGGATGGCTGGAATAAAGACACGTCAGGGAGGAGAGGACGAGAGGTGAGGAAAGAGTTGAGGAAAGTAGACAAAAAAGAAAAAAAACCCAAAACAAACAAACATTGATTCTCGTAGAAAACGCAATCACATCTCAGGTCCTTTGTTATTAAATGTTAGATCGCAGTAAACGGGACCTTCAAGTATTGGACTTGAAGTCCAGAGTTAGCAAATCACAAAGATATCTACAGAAAGTCCAGAAATTCAAGGACGTGGCGAGATTTTCCAACAGCATGCAAAAGGAAAAAAAATACAAAAAGTAGACCAACAAGACTCACTGAAATGAAGCCTGGATTGTCAGGAAGACTGTCCAATATGTGTTCACTGTGAGGATCATACTGGAACCCTCCCACCTAGAACAAAGAGTGAGTGGAACTTTGTGAGGACCAGAACAATTAAACTGAAGATTTACATTTAGCAGATGCTTCTCTTCAAAGGAACAGACAAGACGAGAGTAACGTAAAATGATATTAACCTGGCTGGGTCCTACTGGCAGGGGACTGTGTTCAGAGTTCTGAGTCTCTGTGGGTGTCGGGGGACACAGTCGTTGTTGACGTCTCTTAGCTCCACTCTGAGTGGATGTCAATGCCTTGCTGTCATCTTGGAGGTAGCCCTCATGTTCAACCTTTCTCCTCATGGTGGAGTTCCAGTGGTTTTTAATAGAGTTGTCCGTCCTGTTGCAATAGAATGGAGAATTAGTACCTAATCAGTTCTGTGGTCACCAAGAGTGGTGGAACATCTTAGAACCCAGTTATATTACCGTCCAGGAAGAAGCTTTGAGATCTCTGCCCATCGGTTACCGAGGCGTTTGTGCGCCTCGTAGATGATTCGATCTTCCTCCTGTGTCCAGGAAGACTTTTTCACCTCCGGGTTGAGGTGATTGTGCCACCGTTCACGGCACTGCTTCCCTATCCTCCCCTGGAGATGCTTTGCAATAACTGACCAACGTTTGGGGCCATACTTGTGTACAAGGTCGATAACCTGTATATGGATACAACCATAAATAAAAAACATTATCACATACATTATTTGCTTTAAAATAAAGTGACATTTATAAGAACATTTATAAAATAAAGTCAACCCAAAATTGCTCCCTGAGGAACCCCATTCACAAACAGTGCAATCCATAATCAGTGTCAGTTTGTTTGTTTAATATTTTGTCACTCTAATGTCTATAGAAATTACTTTTCTGATTGAAAATGTTTTAAAACGTTTCTGTCTACTGTTCTACTTGAGAACTGTGGAAAATAATGAGTATAGTTCAGACACAATCTGAGGTCTAGCTCCAGTAGCAGGACATTTAAAACCAAGGGAATGCTCATAAAAATGTTGATGTTGCTTTATACAATAAACTTGTACAAAGAAAGTATTACATTCAATTCCACTGTAACACTTGTGTTTAACAAAAAAAACTCCTGTGTTTGAGTTGAAAATGTGAGGTTATTGTTGGCAGCCTCAGTTATTGGCTTCAGCCTAGTACTGTATTTTTGTTAGGCTGCCAAGATCACACGGGAACACTTTCTGAGAGACATTACGCACATCTTGGTGCACGCCTTCACACTGTAGAAATTAGTCTGTGTTGTATTAGGGGATGACGTAATAATAAAAAAAAAAAAAAACGAAGCCAGACTACATTTTTGGCGGGCAGAAACTGCGCCTGTGCACAGCCCTTATGGTCCAAGGGTAGAAGATGGATCACACATTGTGACATTTTGTGCTGTTCTTCCTCGACTTGGTCAGAGCCACTGATACTCCCCACAGCTTCCTTCTGTCTCAACCTATCACTTACCTGTTTTATCATCCCTCATTCTGTTCACAGCTAAAACTAACAGCTCGTCTTACCTTCTGATCCTCCTCCTTTGTCCACGGTCCTTTCACCAGCTCTGGGTTGAGCACCTTCTGCCAGCGGTGCTGACACTGACCATCTGTCCTCCCCTGTGACAGGGACGCACAAAGCACAACACCTCATTATGGCCTGTCATCAGACAGTAATATTTATTCCTGACAGCTGTAGGGAAATCTATCATTTCAGAAAAATGGACCAAGGCTTTATATCAAAACTGTCTTTCCTCACATAAACCAATTACTGCCTCGACGCTAGGTTTGATTGATTGTTATTAAATTCATTAGCTGTTCGGCACAATAGTCTACCAAGCTAAATAGCACAATTCAAAGTAGTTTTTTTTTTCAATAATTATTCTTTGTTGAGATACATTTTTAACAATGCCTCAGTTAAGGAATAGAAAATGGCAATCAGTGAAACTGATGCTTCTTTTTCACATGTTCTACTTACTTGAAAAACGGAGGCTATTAATTTCCAGGAATCAGTTCCATGTTGTTCGACAAGTTTTTTCAGCTTTTCATCCTAAACACAATGGCAAAAAAAAAAAAGAAAACAGGGGAAAGTGAAGAAACAGCTGAATGCACCCGGAGGCCTTTTCTAAACCCAGTCGGGAACTCTATCACGTACCTCATCTCTGGACCACTTTACTTTGCATAACAACTTTTTGTCTTTGCTCTTCTCTTTACTCTCCGGGTCTGTGGAAAGCAGCTCTTCATCCTCATCGTTACTAAAACTGCACCAGACGAATGAAGGAAAACAATACATTGTGTTAACTGATATCTTTTACTATCTGCTGTGTACAGCAGGTATAAAGACCTGTGTTTCCAACCATTCCTACAGGCTGAATGTACTCACAATGAAACTGATTGTATGTTGCTTGTCCATAAATATCATGCCATTGAGTACAGAAAGACAGAAACCAGGGATTCATTTACTACAAGACTATAAAAACACCAAATTCTTCTTCCCTGACATAAGACGTTGGCCTGGAGTGCTGGATGTCTGGTTCTCTTGTAGCTGCTTAAAAACACTTTCTGAACTGAGAAATGGTTATTCCAGGTATGTAATGTAGTCTTCACACTCCAACCCAAAATAAAACACACTGATTTTCTGTGATCAGACTTTGGATGAATGTTTGTCCTCAAGAAGGTGCCCAATTCCTTCTACTTTGGGAGCAAAAAGACATGAACAGGAAGAGAGCCTAGAGTGTATGGTGAGTGTGAAGGAGGGGGCAATAAGAGACTGATGTAGAAGGGCAAGAACACATGAACAGGCTCTTTCACCTTCAGAGGTGAGTCAGTGAGTGAGTTTGAAAGTGTGTGTGTGTGGCAGTAATGGAGGAGGAGTGTGGTCTGGGCACGGGCTACACACTAACGGTCAAGTTATTCAAAAATTGTAATAAACCCCTCTCCCTCCCACATATTTATGTAACCTCTTTATACGTCATCTAATCTGTGCTCACTTGAGAATCAGTCGATAATAAATCAGATGGCAATATCATTCTCTAATTTAATTCAATGTCAAGTCAAGGAGATTCTGTAATATGAGACAAGCGTGAAGAAAAAAAGTATGAGACTGTGACTCCTTAAATGAAAACACTATTGGAAGTTTCTTGTTGCCACCGTCATCACATTTTGTCCATTGGTTAAATCCTGGGCACATTTTTCACTTACAACTGGATCAAAATCACTTGCTAGCATTATGTATAATTACTAAATATGAACATACAAACAATTTAAAAATGAACAGCATTTTGCACATATCAGTGACACAAGAATAACTGTTAACATCAATACTACAGTCAGTAATTAATTGATTATATTTGATTAAAAAAAGTGTAGTAGTTCTCAGATGTGCAAAAAAATATTTGCAATAGCATTGTTTCTGTATTATTTACAGGTACATTTTAATACAGGGACTCGTAAAAGTGTATTTACAAGTATTATCTGAAGAACTTTTGCAGAGAAGTTGTTCAGAATATGATGTTTCCAAAGGACAAATATTTAGGAACGTCCAATGTTGATTTTTTTGCCGATATTGTCCAAATGCTTAATTTTCCGATACCTATATCGACTGATATCGCCGATATGTGCAGACGTTTGCCACCAAAACTAAGTTAAAGGTCAGAGAATCATATTTGTAATTATAGTAGATTTGGCAAAACTAGACACTGTGTTATCGGATTTTCATTATCGGAGGCAAAAAACGATATTGATCCTTAAGATATCGATCCGTAAGATACGTAATTGATTCTGTTATTATCGGACATCCCAACCAATATCAAAATTCATAAAGATGCACTCCCGATGCACATTTACGTCACAACAACAGAGTTTACTGTTGGGCTCAGTCAGATAATTGGCTGTCAGTGATGCTGCTGCTGTTACATAACTGATGTTTGACAAAGGGCTGCGCGCCTCTCCTGCACAGCAGAATTGTGGTGATTTACGAGCAATAGCTGGTCAAAACAAATACATTTCACAGCAGTCCTAATTGTTCACATTTCATTCGCCTAGAAGCACCGGTTTATAGACTGGTAATTGTCCACAGCCTCACGGTGCAACTGTGCAGGTGCATCAGATATAAACACCTGTCACCTTCACCGCTGAAACCAATGACGCCTGATAAATAGGGCGAATACCGGGGAATGACGTAGCACTTGTTTGAGAATATAAGAGTCGTCACTCACCAACGCGACTTCACGTTGTCCATGACAGTTTGCTGGAAGCTGAAATGACAGTCCTCTGAAACACCAGGTCAATATCTGTTCATCCATAGAATCCGCTGTCAGTCATTTCTGGTTTCTTCTCAGTCGCAATAACTTCCACTTAGCCTTAATAGGCTAACGAGTCAACTCGCTGTGTACTCCACAATATTACTGTCCGGTGGTGCGAGCCGTTCTCATTGTCGGGGTGTTTTTTTCCATAAAAGGCCGCTGCAGAGCGTCTTCCTTTCCCTTTTCTGTTAATATTCTGTTACAATGTGAAATAAAATCTTACGGACTAACAGTTCTCCTGTACACTCGTCCCACCTCCTCTGTGTTTTAGTCTGCTCTTGTGTTCAGCTGCTGATTTTTGTCCATCCCGCCGATTCTCGCGCCCAGCCCTACGGCACAGGCGGCCTCGTCACTGATTGGTCAGAAATGGGGCAGTGAATGGAGGCCTTAAAAACTCGAAACTGATAGGTCGAGAGTAAGGAGAGGCTCGCGTGTGATTGGCGAAAAGTTAGGGGCTCTGTACCATTATTGGTTAAATGTTTTGGGAAGGGCGGACGTTTAGTTACACGAGTCCACTGTCATTCTGAAAGAAGAGTAGAATGGTTCTTTTCATATACACCGGCGGTGGTGCCAGTTTGGGGTGGTGGGGCAAGTTGTCAAGGCTCAAGAATCACTGAAAATACATATGGCATAGGGTAAAGAAAATAGAGAAGAGTTACTTTTCCTCTGAAATACTCATAAGATTTTTAATAACACGTTTTCTATATTATCTCTTCTCTTTATAAAGAAAATATATTTCTTTGGTGCAATATTTTTTATATGTATTTTTTAAAATATGTTTCAGCATTTTATCAGAAAATAAAATTGTCGAAATCAAATCATGAATGGCCGATACTTACTCTCTGCTGACACCTACTGCACAAATCACGCAACGTTTTATAGTTTCCATGCATAGGTCTTACCGAAGAAGTTGCTCATTTACATGGTAGTTCACAATCATGATTACTGACTGGTACTGATATATACTTTATATAGTTATTATGAATTTATCTTGATCAGTCCTTTTTTTATTTGACTTTAGTTATTTGTTTCAAATAAAGTAAATAATATTCAAACGGCGTCGAAACATGAAGTTAAAATAAATAGATATGAGTCATTTTTGCCGTCCATATAGCCGTTCTTCCTAGAGATGGCACTGTTTTACAAGCTACATCGGAAAGTTGTCATTCCACAGTAGCATTGTCACGTTAAAACGACGACAAATGTTGCCTTCAAAATAAAAGTTACATTGAAAGAAAAAGAAAATATAATTCGCATATGTATTGTATACCATAATCCTGTAAGGCAAAATTATATTGGCGTTCAAATAAATATAAGCAACATTAAGAATTTAAACATGTAAAAGAATAGGTATAATTATTATTTTACACATTTCTTAATCGTTATGAATGTGTTTATTTTGAAGGAAAAATCGGAAACAGTTTGTTTACTATATGTACCTTGACGTAGGTTTTGACTGTGCGAGGTCCCGTGGTGAATTTCATTGGAACTTTCAACAGGCTGATGTTTCCTCCTTCTCTTGCTTGACAGGACGACACGTTCCGACGGTTACACATCACACTTTCACTTTTTCAGACTCTTTTGCTTGGATGTCTCTTCAATAACGAGGACTAATGTCACGTCATTCCCAGACGGTGTAGAACGGAACAGAGCAAAAGTACGGTAAGGTACGTGATGTCCATGTCAACAGTGACGTCTTGTCGTGAGAGCACTAAACTCAGCGTCGGTTCAGTCCTGTCGAATATTTACATATGCTGTGTTGACGTTTGGTTTATGTAGGTCTTGTGTAAGCTTTGGTGACAGTGACATTGGAGCCAGTCAGTACTTTTCGTCTTCAAAAAAATCTTCGGAGGAAGGTGGTAATAACCAAGTGGTCTTCGCTGCTTTGCTGTTTACAGTTCTCAGTCTGTTACGTAATAATTACGTTTAATTGTGGGTTTCAGAAGTATTGTTGGTGGTTTGTAGTACACGGACAGCCTGTTGGAACACGTTTAAACCATATATTTGTTGATTATAGTGGTTTTATTTGACTTCTCCAGCTCCTCTTTTGGCTCTTTGTTAATGACACTTTCCTGTCAAGGAAGTTTGTTTCCTTCTGCAATGCGCGTGACTTCAGCCTAAATCTAAAACTTCATACAGGGATTTTAACACAGGGAGGTTTGAAACGTACATGCTTTCATTTCAATGGGTAGGGAGCTGACCAGAAACTAAAGGTAACTTCACCTTTTCCAGTGTTACTACAGTCTGTTTCTGCAATAATATATATTGCACAAAGGATCTTGCCTCAATACTTTTAAAATCTAAAATCTAGATGGTGTCAGTTCAGTAACACATTTTTCAGCTTGTCCCTTTCTCAGGGGTTTTACCCCTTATCATTTTCCATCTCTCCCTGTTCTCTCCATCTTCTCCTCTGACTCCAACTACCTCCATCTCCTCCCTCACTGCATCCATCAATCTCCTCTTTGTCTCCTATCTGGTAAGCTCCATCTCAGATCATTCTTCTACCAATGTATCCACTGTCCCTCCTCTGAACATGTCAAAACCATCTCAATCTGTCGTCTCTAGCTTTTTCTCCAAACCTTCCTGTCTGTGTTGTCCCTCTAATCACCTCATTCCTGATCCTGTCCATCCTTGTCACCCCCAAAGAGAACCTCAGCATCTTTAACTCCTCCACCTCCAGTCTCCTGTCTTCTACCTATTCCTAGTGTCTCTAATCCATCCATCATGGCTGGTCTCATAACTGTCCTGTGAACCTTTACCTTCACCTTAGCTGACACTCACACAATCACAAATCACTCCTGACACTTGTCTTCAACTGTTCCATCCTGACTCTACTCTATTTTTTACTGTCTCCACTGATCTGAACAGTTGATCTTGGTAATTTTAGATACTTAGGGTGTTAGTACCTAAAATTCTTAAGGTCATTAATGCACTTTTTGCAAAAAATAGGGCCCAAAGAATCCTACAAGCTGTACTAGGAAAGATGATGTTCTGTCCAAGTTCTGTTTGCCAGGATTTTAGACACACCTTCTTCACTCTGTTCAGTTCTTTACGCCTCCACATAGTTTCTATGAATAATGTTGATGATGTGTCACACCTTACTGTCAAAGCTGATCTTGAATCCCAGGTTAAGATCTCAGTCTAACCAGAAATGTCAGATGAACTGAAATGACCAGAAACCGATATTAGCTGAAATTAACTGCAAACATTTACTTAGGTTTTGTTTGTCAGACCCTCAAAGTAAAGTTTGCTTGTTATGTTTACATGATGCGTTTACTTACAACCTCTAAAAAAAAAGGAAGAATCTATTCGAGTAACATGTTAGTCTGAAATGCTGTATAAAAGCTTTTCTTGATGCTTGGCAGATCAGGAATCAGTGTTTATCACTCATACCAGACTGAATATTCTCAGTACTTTTGCAGCTCTTGCCAGACTTCTGCTTTTTATACTTGCTTAAAGTGCTTTTAATGCATGACACACAACCCCACACACAGAAAAAAAAAACGTGCCACATCCTGATAGGACACTCACAGACAAGGATGTGTGTCAGGGTCTTAGAGGAAGTTGTCTATTTTCGATACTATGAAGCAGCCCTGCATATTTTGACCTGTCTCTACAAGTTCTTTCCTGATTCTGCTTGTACGGCTGTAAAGATGGACAAATGTGGGGATACAACATGGCAGATTCTGTCCATGTTATAGCCTTTGTTTTCATTGTTTGTACCACACTTGATAGTCTCTCTGTGGGTGTGGTTAGCAGCCGCATTCCACTTGAAGGAGTAGTAGTGTCAGCTAAAAATGTACGTTAGGCTACTCAGTTATAGGTTATTTCCCCATTGAAGAAAAAAAAAAACACTCCTGGAATGTTAAAACATGAGACCTTCCCTGTGACGTGACCAGGCAGTAAACCATGAAAACAGGCCCAGATGTGAGGCAGGCCGTAGAAGTGTGTCGGCATTCTTATGTGAATGCCAAAGAAACTTCCATGGTCTACCAGCCACAATTGCAAAGCTGATAAGATATTTCAAAGATGGGGGTCTGAGCGTGGTGGGCTAGTGGTTAAGGAACCGACCTGGGGTCCAACTGCCAAGTTACCACTGAGGTCCACTGATTATGGCATCATCCCCACTCACAGCTCCCCGGGTGCTCAAATCTGCCCACTGTTCACTTTGGTGATGGGTTAAATACAGAGGTGACATTTCATTGTGTGAAGTGGTGTGAATCACAATAACAAGAAGTTAGATTTTTTTTTCCTTTGTTGGTAGCAGGTGACACCAGATAAAAACAATTTAATTAAATTATTCCAGTCGAGAGCTGCAGAAATATCTCTTATATGAAATAGGAGAATGTTTTTATTTAATTTTATGCTCATGTTGGAAAAATGGGTTGGCTCAGAGAATAATTATATAAAAATAAGGAGTAAATAAAAGGAGTTTGTGCTCGTTTAAAGCAACAGCACATTCAACAAAAAGAAAATTGTGCTCATGATCGTCTTGTTTCAGGTTTCACAAAGTTACCCAGTATGAAACCTGTTTAACTGAATGCGATGCAGATAAGTTTCAACAGCTCAGGTTTTGTTTTTTCACTGTCACATTAAACTAAAACAAATTCTTTTTTAATACCAGTAAATAGTAAGGCACATAATTATTACATTTATTATTATAATGAATTATTTAATTTTCTGTATTACAACAAAGTTTGATATTCAAGGTATTCTTCTGTTGAAAAAAAAGAATGTGTCTTCCCTAAGGCCAAAGTATAAAAAACATCAAGTGTGGAATTTGTATCCAGACCAAATACAACTTAGCTGCCTTATAAGAAGTGTTGCCTTTTGTCTGAAAGCAAGTATTTAAAAAAATATTTCTATAAAATATTATTAGCCTTGATAATATACGTCTGGTTAATTCTTAAATGAGAAAGTGAACACAATGTGACTGAGCACCCATCATACTCAGGAGGGATTTTTAAGGATAAAACCTCTTATTAAACTTCACAAATGAACTCATCCTTTCTCATCCAACACTAAATCTGTAATTTAGCAGTAAAAAGGAAGAGATTATGATGTGATAAGGAAGAGAAATAGGAGGTTATAATGTAAAATGTCAACACAAATGACAAAGAAAGCCGGTTTGGAGCTGGTTAGAAAGAGGTCAGGAAGTCCTTTCTCTGACTGCGCTCCTGCATTTTAAACAGCAATGCTCTTTTTACTGTTTCCTGAGGCCACGTGAATTGAATGAGATCCCCTTATAGATGCAGTCAGTGTCAGTCTGCAACTAGGAAGAGGACTAGAAGGTTTTCTGTGGTTTGTGATTAAATACTGTAGAGAGTAAGATTATGAATGGCTGTAGTGAAAGGTAAAAAAAAAAAAATACTGGACAAACAGAGCTGACCTCACCAACATCTAACAATGGACATGTCCCAGCAGGAGACAATGGGCCTTATTCAGGAAACCAGACATTACATAACCACAAATTAAACAAACCAAGAAGAAAAAAACAGATTATGAAAAAAGGGACGAGGGTTATTTAGAGCAGCACCTTTTTTACACCACTAGTACTATTTTCACGGACTGGCTGTTAAGTTGTGCCAGATAAGTACCGCTTAATAAAAATACATTTCCGGTGTTGAATATTATCCTACCTACTGTATAAAATCTTCCTACCCGAATTAACTGTTGTAGGCACAATAACTTTCTGCTACCAGATCAGTATAAAGTTGTGCGTCATTTTGAGTTTATTGTTGTTGTCCTCACTGAAAAAATATTTCCTAATCAAATATAGTTGCATTATTGATGATGGAATCCTAGCCATTCTATTGTTCAGTGTTTTTGTTGATATGGGTATGATCAAGTGGAAGTAATAGACAGATGAGGCCAAAGGGAAACATTATTTCTCTGCGGCCAAGCACCAATTCACCCACGGACCGGTACTGGGGGACCACTGATCTAGATGCATTGAGGTAGTTTTTAACAAGGTGATGAATTCTTGTTCAAACAGCTGGGTATCACCTCAACAATGAGCTCTGTTTTGGTGTTAAATGTCAGGAAAGAGGTCTGTGGTGTTTCTGCTCTGACCTGTGGTATAAATCCAGCTTCAAAGACCTCTGAAGGTTATTTTAAAATACCTTCCCTCTGACCGGAACAGGAGGGAATGCCACTGAAACAGCATGTGTCGGTGCATGTGTGAAATGGTTTCTACTTTGCACACTTGTACGTTAGACGAAAAGCTGGACTCTGAGGTGCTTTCCCACTGAGGTGATGGATTGTGAAAAATGGATCAGATAAAAGTAGAACTAATTTTACACAGTGGTCAATGATATCTGCGGAGGAAGGAGTGCGTTAACGGCTCTGAGTGAAGGGGGGAGGGGCTGTCTGCTTTCATGGTGCAGCTCAAACACTGACTGGATGACTGACATTCTTGTTTGACTGCCTGTTTCAACGGTTTTCACTCCTGTACCACAGTGACCTCCTGATGACATAACAATTAGAGACGAAACATGACAATTTCGATTAGATTACAGATAGCTAGTTCCCAAATTTGCTTGCTATTTTTACTTTTACATCAAGCCAATATTATCTTTCATTCATTCATCTTCATCTGCTTATCTGTTGGCGGGCGCAGGGGCAGCCGGCGCCACCCAAGTCACACTGCACCATGCCGTGAGCCTTCTGGTGGGTGGTGAGTCCATTAGTGGTGATGTGGGTTGGGACGGTGCGAGGATCAGAGCACCTCAGTGGCAACCTGGCAGCTGATTTGAACCCTCCACCTTCCTAACTGCTAAACCTCCACTGCTGTCCACCATGTTATTGTATATTTCTGTTTTAAACACTATAAACACACACGCTATGATCACGTACATTCAACTGAAGTCATCATTGCTAACACTGAACGTGTCTTAAATTGTGTTGTTTGGCAAATATTCCAATCCCTTCCATTAGCTATTTACTAAAATTCCCGGTCTGATAGATCAGTGTTCCCCAACCTTTTTTGCGCCACTCACCTGTTAAATGTCTCGTACTATTTTCATGGACCGGTCGTTAAGTTGTGGCAGATGAATACCCCTTAATGAAATTACATTTGCGGTGTTCTGAAATGTTTTCCTACCTGTAAAATCTTCCTACCCAAATTAACTGCGCATGGGCATAACAGGGATTTCTCAAGTGCACACAGCCTATAACTTTCTGCTACCAGACCGGTATCAAAGGTTAGAATCTTGTATCAATGTCTCTGCGTCATTTTGAGTTTATTGTTGTTGTCTTCACTGAGAAAATATTTCCTAATCAAATATAGTTGCATTATTGATGATGGAATCCTAGCCATTCTATTGTTCAGTTCTTTTGTTGATATGGGTATGGATCAAGTGGAAGAAATAGACTGATAGGGCCAAAAGAAACATTATTTCTCTGTGGCCCGGCACCAGTTCACACGGGGACCGGTACCGGTCCCAAGCCCAGTGTTTGGGCACCACTGTGATAGATCACAGTCATGATTATTTTCAGAGCAGCTGTGCTTTATGAAGACAGCTGAAGTGAAACAAAAGAGCCATATTCGGCTGAGGAGCCACAGGTTTTAAACCC
>JAFBJS010005621.1:4060-96994 GCA_016785265.1 Paraplagusia blochii
GTTGAGGATACAGAGGACAGGGGGAGATGGAAAAGGTTGACTCGCTGTGGCAACCCCTGAAAAAGGGACTAGCTGCAAGGAGACGATAAAGTCATGCAGAACTGAACCAGGACAGATGAAATTCTTTGTCCCTAAACACACAGTCACAGTCCAGACCGTCCTCACTGAGTAAAGTCAGAGGAGCATCTTCATATTCGAGAGGAACTCAGTATGCCCTGAGTTGCTAGTTTGTAAATAATGGGTTTACTTATCAGGGCTCACACTCTTATATGGTTAGCAAGACAGACAGACAGACAGACAGACAGACAGACAGACAGACAGACCTACTGTCTGTATGTTTTGTTACATCCTTAATAATGACCAGTAACCCTTCTCTCAGTTTGCCTCATCGTGTGCAGCAGGACCTGGAGCTAAACTGTAGACCATGATTCAATTATTCAGACTGATTTTGCAAATTGTGGGATTGATTTTCTCTAAATCAGCAAATTAATTAAAGCTGACTGACTGATGGCCACGGAAAGGCTATTGTCAAATCAATATACGAGTTATTAAGGTGAGACTATGAATTTCCCTTCCCCGTATTTGAGGGGCGTTCACTTCTATGGAATAAGTCGGGAGCAGCTTCACCGTATAAATGAAATTCAGCGGAATCGATTCATTCACTGGACTGTATTCGGAGCACGTTCTGCCTGCAGCCGCGGTGAGGCTTTGTGCATGACCGTCCGTCTAATGGAGACATTCACCCAGGCAATAATCAAACCAATGGGATGGATAAACACAATAGGCAAATAAAATGAGCTGCGACGCTTAAAGACAGAGTTCACGTGTGTGACAGTCAGCAGGTGCCTTTTAATTGGCAGCAGGGAGAGAGAAAAAAAAAAAATTCCAACCATTACCGCCTCACCTCCAACAGCAGCCCCTCCAGTGCTGACGGAGTTCTGCACTTAAGCCAACGGCTGCTCTGACTGAGCGCTGCTGCTCTCAGACCAATTAAATGAAACTCATAAATAACACAAACAATGGTGTATTCCCATTAGACACCGTGGTAATCAGTGTGAGGTACAAAAGTGGTAACACACACGTACACACACACAACTAACAACTTAAGTAACATAAAGGTGGTTAATGTGATAAACAGTTATCGCATCTGTATCAGGGCATATGTTTGACAAAAAAGTCAAAAAAAAAAAAATTTTTCTCACAAATCTCCACCACCCAAGTCAGAAAATCATTATCAACCATTGAGGATATTTTAAGTCATTGTTCCCCATCAATATTTGCGCCACAGACCGGTTAAATGTCTGGTACTATTTTCACGGACAGCTCATTAAGTTGTGGCAGATAAATACCCCTTAATAAAATGAAATGTCTGGTCTTCTGCGATATTTTCCTACCTGTAAAATATTCCTACCCAAATTGCACACAGCCTATAATTATCTGCAACCAGACTGGTATAAAAGGTTAAAATCCTGTATGACTCTGCATCATTTTGAGTTTATTGTTGTTGTCTTCACTGAGAAAATATGTCCTAATCAAATATAGTTGCATTATTGATGATGGAATCCTAGCCACATGGATCAAGTGGAAGTAATAGACAGATGGGACCAAAAGGAAACATTATTTCTCTGCGGTCCAGCACCAATTCACCCATGGACCGGTACTGGTGCCCGGCCCAGTGGTTGGGCACCACTGTTGAAGTTATATCTGAACAAATAGCATTAGGCAAGAGTGACTAAACCATGGACTCAAAGGGAAACGTAATGAAAAACGACCCAAAAATGTTTTCTTGTGGCCCACCTAAATGTCACAACCCAGTCTTTGAGAAACAATAATTTATATTATATTAACTGTGCAATATCGGATTAATATTTGTGCTGATGGTAAATGGTCCATACTTATAAAGGGCTCATCACCAACAGGAAGGTTCACTTTGTAGTGCAGTGTGATTTGGGCGGCAGTTGAGGAGATTTTGTGCTTTTGCCATTAACCTCTCAAAATTTGATGTAATTGGTGTAATAATATTTTGATATATTATAGACCAATTTATCATAATTATTCTATTGAGATTTTTTTTCATTATTTAAGTCACTATATTGCTAATAAATGTGATTTTAGTAAATTTATTTGGTAGTTGTTTTTATTTTGTAGTGCATTTTAACAACTACATATCGATACTAAGGGCTTTATTTACTCATATTTATAATCTTTGTCGCACCCTATTTTATTTTTGGTATTATTATATATTTTTTTTTTTTTTTACACATAGAGCACATTACTACAATGCTTTGAAATTCAATTGCTGGAAACAACAGTCTGTTTCACTCTGGGGAAAAATATTTCTCACTCTGATCCTGGTTTATTTTATTGTGAAAGTTTCATATTGGTATTCTGAGAAAAGCAGAAAAACAAAAAAAACATCAAGTGGGAGTAAAATTTCCACAAATCCCAGAGACACTAATGAGACAGTACAGTCGTTGGACTCATTGTTTCAGTAACTACTTTCTTAAACTTTTCTGAATCCAGAACTGTCTGTGACTAAAGCTTCACAAAACATGGGCGAAAACCCACAGTGACAAGTCATTGGGCTTTTATAGAAAAACTAAATAAATTGGCTGAAGGTCTTTGCATAGAGATTACAGTGTTTTCTAATTGGCTATTGTTCACCAGCATCACTCTATGAAAACACACAGAGACAGAAACACGTACAATATCTGACAGAGGGAAGTATTTGCCCGTGGCTACAGTGCGTTGTGCGACTGTCAAATCCAGAGTCCCGGCCGGTTCTCGTGGCCCCGGGGCCGCTGGTGCTGCCACATCAGTGGTACGTAAACACGCTCGCACGTTCACTCCTGACTCATTAGACGCCGCGTCTCTTTCATGGTTTTCCTTGGCTTGGTAATTCCCTGCGCGACTCTCTTTAAATCTGTGTATGACTGCGATTAAATTTTAATTCAACGCCTCTGCTGTGACCTTGAGGCAGAGTCGGTCCCCTGAGAGCCTTAAAAAGGGAAATTAGCAGGAATGTATTTTTAATTATGGATATGGAGAGACGGACGGGCTTTGTTTGGGTGAGATTAGGTGGAACAACATTTCATGTTAGGAAGCATTAGCACAAATATTCCCATACTCCCCGCCTGAGTAGATATCTTTTCATGAACACATAATAAATCCTTAGTGCATACTTGACATGTTGGCAAGTTTATATACTGTGTATAAATAACCAGTTCCAGAACAATCTTAATTAATGTGATTGTGGTACTTGAAGCATACATCAAAGTACAGACCTGAATGTTGTAGCCACGTATACTTGGATAAACATATTCTTTGACAATTGTTAATGTACTTCCTGCTTTATATACAGGTCTAGAATCAGGCTGATATTTTATTTTTGCCAATATTATTCATCTAACTGTAGGCTAACTTTGCACATTTGATGATTCTAATTTTTAAGGAGGTTAAAATTAAAGATAAGCATAGCACCGTCCAGACCCACCACCCACAGGAAGGCTCACATTGCGGTGCAGTGTGATTTGGGTGGCATTCGTGGAGATCTGGTAGTGGATAAGTAAAAGAAGATGAATGAATATTTTCTTTAGAGTAGGACTTCTTCTTTTCTTTATTTCTCTATATCACGTTTATTGATTAATTTTTCCTGGAACCCTGACTAAGGCTGACTTAAATAAACTTGCCTGTGGCCAGGGCAGTATCGGCAATTGCAACCCCTGTAGGGGGAGCCATAAATGTGGCTAGATAAATCTTATTAGGCTTTATAAACTGAAATCCTAAGATCTTGTAACAAAGTACTTGGTGTTGGGTCTCTTTTCTTATTTAAAGTATTTATTCTTAATATTTTTTTCTTGTAAATAACACATTTGATTTAAGGGCATGCAATTTTTGTGAAGAAAATGTTAAGGACAAATCTTCGGTCACGATTGTTAACAGCCAATGGGACACGTATGTGAGAATTCTTCAAAACTGTAATCAAGTATTTTACAATAAATTCATTGGTATATTTCAGGGCAAATATGCACCAACTGCTTACATTTTAACAATGTAATGTATATTAAACAAGCAAGAAACCTATGTCTTTGTTGCGTCCACCCAAAAATAAACCAATTAATAATAAACGTGCTGCTTCACGATGTGTGTCTGCACGCTGCTTATCCCGAATTTAGGCAGAATCCCATTTTCATTCTGCTCTGCTGCCTCCTGTATTCCTGTGGGTGTTCTATTGATCAGCAGAATCTCCCTAATTAGGCCTAAACTGGGTGAAGGAGGGAGGACGAGTGAGGAGGAGGAGGAGGAGAAGAAGGTGAATGAATCGCTGCGTGCGAAGAGGTGCGAAGGGAAGACAGGAATATAAAGGGATACAGAGTGAAACCAGGCGCTTTGGCTTGTCAGGAGATTCAGACGTGACAGAACAGACAAGTATATGATAAAAGGTACATCAGTGTGGAGGAACCAGAGGAAGGGTGGAGCACATAGTCCACAGATGGAAGATCCAGTCCGTAATGTGTGCTGGTAAGTGTCCGTGACAAATCATGTCAAGTCAAGTAATGACGAGTGACTCGTGAAAACAACACTTGTGTTATGACTTGTATACATCTTATTTTTTAATAGGTTACAGCCTCATTTGGTCTTTAACTTCACATCCCGTGTTGTTTTTAATTAAAGCAAAAAAAAAAAAAAAAAGCTTAGAATTTTTTTTGTAATGTCACGATTCACAGACTGGAGAAAATTGGGGTTTTCCTGAGGCTGGATCATTTAAGAATCACTGGGGTTAAGGATGACGGCGGAGATCACAGGGGAAAAATGAGCAAACGAGAAGAAGGAAGGGAGCAGGGACGTGGATTTACCACAGGGGTTCAATTAAATGACGCAATTAAGCGATTTCACCACATTTTGTTTTTTTCCTCATTGAACTTTATCTCCAGCACTGTTTCATACATAAAATTGCGAAGCAGGGGATGTTTGCCCTACGCAACCTTGCTCCAGGCAAGAACTAATGTGTTGTTATTAAAAAATATATTAAATTATTTTTAAAAAAATGAAACCACTTTCATCTATGTTTACCTGTTTCAGTGAAAATAAATTAGATTTTTCACATGTTTACTATTGAGTCAGAATATTTTCAACACATTTCACTCAATAGTAATAATGATATTAATGATTGTAACTGGTCCAATACTTGGGAAGTTCTTGTGTCAGCAGCCAATATGTATCAGACAACCACTAGCAGGCGCTTTATCCATCTATCTATCGATCTATCCATCCATGTATCATCCATCTATTCATCTTATGTATCATCCATCTGTCCTTCCATCTATTTAGAATAAACAAAGTTGACATCTTACATGTAAGATAATCAGTCCACAGCTCAGTGCATTAATTAACTTATTTTCCAGGATCTGTGATAGAAACATAGTTTGTCCAACATATGTTAAGCTGTGCAACTACTTCCTGTTTCCTGTCGTCTGCTGTCTAAGTAGCTGACGTCCCGACGACCACAGACCAGCTGTTAGAAACACAGTACGATCAGTTTCCTTAGTCTTGTTTTCACAGCATTACTGAACATTAATGAGGATGTTTTATTGCCGACTGAGTCACTTCTGAACTGTTAATATAACACGTTTACAAAACAAAATAACCAGTGGTAAAAAAATGGCCTTTATTTCCTAGGAAACATGATGTTAGTAGACCCAAAAAAACCATCTATTGCGACCCACCTGAGGGTTGCGAGCCATGCTTTGGGAAACACTGCTCTACATGACCCTTCACTTTGGCCCAGAGTCAAGGTATCTGCCTATGGAGTTAAACTCCAAGGTTAACCTCTTGGGCAAAGTTGGAATTCCGGGAAAGGTGGTTGACTTCCAGTGGGCTCACACCACCTACAGGAAGGTATGAAATGGTGCATTTGTGAATTGGGTGGCAGTTGTGGAGACTGCTGCCCCAAAGAGAAGGGATGGATGGATGGATGGTCTCTAGGACCAGAGTCCAAAGAGAAAGCACTGAGAAGAGCACGGGTTGCCAACCTTGAAGCACCAAAGATTCCTTAGATTCCTCATTGAGCTCCATCATGAAAGTTTGATGAGCTGGAGGTGACCAGAACTTTGAAACATAAGGAAACAGTGACCAAATTTTCGAGTATCTGTCAGTAGTGTCGGACAGAAGGATGCCATCAAAGCTAACAACAGAGCACTACAGGAGATGTTTTCTGCCTGGAGCCATCAGACTCTTTCCAAAATCCATATTTTCAATTATATTTACTTATAATTCAACATATACAAATATATATACAAATTTACAATTGCATTGTTGATACTATTGCAGCATCATTCTCTGAGTATTCGCCCGATTCTTCTCTGGCTGCTGCTTCATTGTTCCCTTTATTGAAGGCTCTTGTTGACACGTCTGCTTGAACTTACTGCTACAGATCCCTTGAAGAAAGGAAGCATCTGAGACACAAACAGATTCCCCCCCGACGATCAATAACGTGTTTCCGATCCTGAATAGAACCCTGACATCAGACGCACCTTTTCAGCAGGGAAACTGAAGCGTGTGTCCCAATAATAAGAGAGCGAACCTAGCCTGATAAAATAAGAAGTTAAATTATTGGTTTAACGGTCTTGAATCCTTACGAGTGACAGTTCCTCGTCAGCATCAAACCACAAGTACGCGCCTTCATCTGCAAAACCTTTTCAAATGTCTTTTCATCCCACCAGGCGTACGCTTCAGTCGGCTCACAAACTCATTTGTAACAGCAGGAAGGACGGCGTCTCCTCATTTTCACAATTCTCTGTCGTTGGAACCGATTCAGTGCTTTTCTGTCAGTGTTTTTCAACAGAATTTGAGAACAAAAGCTGATAATTAACAGAATCACTAAAATAAATGTCTGTGAAAAAAAATCAAATAAATGAAAGTACAGCGGGGGTGGAGATTATTGGGTAAGCATGGAGTGGCACTGAGATACCGTACCTGGAACATCACGTGGACCCTCTTTTAGACACTTTATGCAGCCGGACTAAAACTAATAAAGCTCCGGTGCAACATCAGAGAGCTGTCTCACAAAGCATTTTTCCCCTCAACGCCTCCGCCTGTATCTCACTGAAATTACATGGGCTCGCTGCCTGAAGTGGTTTTGCGGTGCTAGACGCTGGTGGGGTAAAGATGTGTTAATTACGTGGGAGTTGTAGCAGGTCTGAATTCCACTCATCTATTTGGTTGGGAGAGTGGAGAGCGTTCGGACCATGAGATTGTGCCGTGAATGCAGCACGAATACATCTGTTTGTAAAGAAAGTGTTTCCCGTTATCAATAATGCAACTATATTTGATTAGGAAACATTTTCTCAGTGAAGACAACAACAATAAACTCAAAATGACGGAGAGTCATTGATACAAGATTCTAACCTTTTCTACCGGTCTGGTAGCAGAAAATTATAGGCTGTGTGCACTTGAGAAATCCTTGTGCCCATGCACAGTTAATTTGGGTAGGAAGATTTTATAGGTAGGAAAATATTTCAGAACACCTTCTTCTTCTTCTCCTTTCGGCTTATCCCGTCTTTCAGGGGTTGCCACAGCGAGTCAACAACTTCCATCTCACCCTGTCCTCCGCATCCTCAACTCCAACCACCTCCATGTCCTCCCTCACCGCATTTCAACACCTTTAATTTGATTAAGCGATATTCATCTGCCACAACTTAACAACCGGTCCGTGAGAATAGTACGAGACGTTTAACCGGTTCGTGGCACAAAAAAAAGTTGTGGAACACTGGCGCAGAACGTAACTCAAACTCTCACGACATTTACATTTAATTTAAGAAAAAAAAAATACAGTCCAACAGACCCGGCATTTTATTTTCATGTTGAACTAAACCCATCAACTCTGTAGTGTAGTGATTAGTTCCGTGTCTGATGAGACAAAGATGTGACATTGGAAGTCAATGGTTTTCAAACATGTGTCCTCGTGTGTCTGATATGATGACGCTCCACTGATCTGATGGCTTTTCAAGAGCGGGATTTGACTTTGATCTTTTGATCTAAATGAATGCTGTGGTCGATAGCAGCTTTCAAAGTTTTACCTCGCTGAATTATTTAAGCCGACGAGCAAAGGTGCCCTGTCATAATTATAATAATTTAGACGACCGTCTCTCAAACAGACAGGAGTCCCAATACTCTCTTTTCTTCTATCCCTTTATGGATAAACGCGTCCACAGCGGCACGTCAGCGTTGTTCCACAGAGACGCGAGTGTGTTTTCATCTCCTCACTGCTCCATGTTGTTAGGTGTTATAATAGTCTCCTGTTTACAACCTGGTTTGGATGTGCGTCTGGAGGCCAGTTCATATTAATAGGACAAATGACAGTTTTCTATTCAGGCAGAAAAGTGTGTGCACAGTGAACTGCCCTGATGGGAGTGTTTGACTGCTGCATAAAGAGGTTCACGATCCTCATTCAACATTTACTCATATGTTTCTCTGTTTGTTTCAGTTTCATCAGCGCAAAACAGTAAAATTTCACCTTATTTGAAGGTTTTAATCTTCCATGTGGATGTGATTCTGTGGCTGCACTGCCACGGTCATGAATAAAAATATCCTGCATTCATATGGGTTGTTTAACATCTTGGACCAATTAGCACGTTTCTGTTTTCTACCAAAAATATAAGTTCAGGGCGTCTTGGGGAAAAAAAAAAAAAAAAAAAAAAAAAAAAAAAAAAACGCATAGTGTTATTGTAGGTTCACGAGTTTTGTTTGGACGCAAAATAGAAAACGAGAAAAACAAAATCAGGCGACGGAGGCAAACAACGGTTCAAAGCATGAAGCTGGAGGCTGTTAATTTTTACTTCCTCAGAAAAGACCTTTTCTTCTGGACTGGTGTAATGTCATGAATATATAACAGTATATGACCACTTCCTGCTCTCAGACCCATATACAGAGGAACTCATTGACTGGCTGTCGTTTGTGTTGTTATTCTGTAATGTGCTGAAAAAAAAAAAAAAAAAAAAAAAAAAAAAAAAATCGCATAGTGTTATTGTAGGTTCACGAGTTTTGTTTGGACGCAAAATAGAAAACGAGAAAAACAAAATCAGGCGACGGAGGCAAACAACGGTTCAAAGCATGAAGCTGGAGGCTGTTAATTTTTACTTCCTCAGAAAAGACCTTTTCTTCTGGACTGGTGTAATGTCATGAATATATAACAGTATATGACCACTTCCTGCTCTCAGACCCATATACAGAGGAACTCATTGACTGGCTGTCGTTTGTGTTGTAATTCTGTAATGTGCTGGGGATGAATCCACCCATCTGATTCTGCTATTGTTATCAATGGATGATAGGAGGGATGGACAGATGGACGGACACACAGACAGAGACAGATAGACAGAAAAACAGACAATCTGTCCAGAGTATTCTTTGGGAAATAATGGGTCCAGCTGTAGTTCATCACTGAACAATAGATAAATACAATAAAATCCCCCCAAAATACTTTAGTAACCAATATAAGTAAATTAATTTTTACTAGTCTTTAATGAATGACGTTAATGTTAGTAGAAAGTACCAAATATATTGCAGTGCTATAGCCGAGCAGTGGTGTCAACCTCATTTTTACCACAGGGGCCACATCAACACAACAGTCCCCTTGAAGGGCCGGTTGTAAATGGACGACTGTAGTGTATACAGTAGATGAAACTACTCCATAAAGTATTAATACATGTAACTGCAGTTGTTTTTTATTCAAGCAACAAATATTGTTCATTGCTGTGTAATAAAAAAACTTTTTTTATCTACCATGTAAAGAAACTCTGCCGCAGAGACACTAGTAAATGCTTTGTAGGCATCTGTGGGCCATACAAAAGGACTTGGCGGGCTGCAATTGGTCCCCGGGCCCTGTGTTTGACTCATATATTCTTAGGCAAAGAACTGTGAGGTCACTGCCATATCCACATACACCAGGGTTCTCAAATGAGTTGAGGGCCATCACCCACGCTATCATTTCATCGAAGGGCCACATCAGCTTTTAGTCAAAACAAAAGAAAAAAAATAATTAAAAAAATCAGTTTCCCTTAGATTCTGTGTAGTACCAAACTGAACCAGAAGGAGTCTGTGGATCAGGGTTTTGAGAACTATAGGATTAACCATAAACAGGGAGAACAAAACTATAAAATATTATTATAAATTCAACTTTCAAATCAAGGGGGCCACAAAATATCGTTTCACGGGCCGCAAATGGCCCGCAGGCCACGAGTTTGAGACCCCTGATATACAGGATCTCTTGTTATTTTTTTTTTCCAAATAATGCAGACAAACCCCCACCCAGCAAACATTAGGCCAATGTGGTAGATTCAACAGTTAAAGTCTGTCTGTCTGTTTATCTGTCTGTCTATCTGTCTGTCTGTCCTCAGCGAAGCATTAATTTCCCTTTCCTTTTGATAATTGTCGTCATTAAGTTTATCCCATAGATAACCTCTCATTACTGTAGCTGTGATTAATATGCAAATGCCGGAGACAAAGCCAAAGCCTCCACCACAGTCATGTTGAGACCACACCCACCAATCTGCTGCGGTTGCTGCTCCCCCTCCACTCATCTGCCCACAGTCGTCCAACCATCACCAACAGTTTATTTGAGAGGCTGCTTTGACAGCAGGAGCTCCACAGAGGAACGCTGCCTCCACTGTTTTCCATAGGAAGATATACAGTATATAGGTACATATAAATAAAGGGCAGTACAGTGTAAGGACAGTGTGATTCATCTGCTGACCATGGTGTTGTCAGTAAACGGAGAAGAAGGGAGGAGGCTGGGGTGAAGAAGAGGAGTAATTAGTGCTGTTTTACTGAGACTGTATTGATGAAGTGTAATGAGGCGTGTGTGTGTGTGTGTGTGTTTGTGTGTGTGTGTGCTCTGCCAGTAGTTAAAACTATGGATTATTGGTCCCATGAAGTAAATAGTGTTTTAACTTATCTCACATCATCATCATCATCATCATCACATCTGCTTTTGTTATTGTGAGCAGCTTGGAACTGAAATTCCATCAACATGGAAGAAATAGTTGTGGAAGAAATCAATGGCCAGTGACAGTTATTATTGTTGTTATTGTGTCCAGTGAGGCAACAGACTCAAGACTTCAAATGCACCTCTCATTCTGATTAACTGTCAAGACTTTTAGAAGATCTGATAACTCAGTTTCCCATAAAAAAAAACAAATTAAATGCTGTCAGAATCTCTCAGGCCTAATGATAGTTTTCTCCAACATCAGTAAACATCCCTAGATAATCTTATGGTCTTAAATCCGAATTGTAGTTCTTCTACAAAAACACATTATAGTGTTCCTTTTCAGAAAAAAAAAAAAGATGGAAAAACAGAGGACAAATATGATTGGATGCTGTGTCTGATTGACAGCTGGATAATTCCAGCTCCACCGTGGCTACGTTGACCTCTGACTTTGTGCTTCTTCATGCAGATACTGAGAACAGATCCTTGCTCACTGATAATTCAATAAAAAATAAAATAATATTAGTCATTTTTTTATGTATTTATTCTTAGGTGAGGAACAGGTGTCACTGAAATATTTATATTCTGTTTACTCCAGTTCTAGGCTCGAAGACTAATGGAGCTGAAGTGACTATGGGATAATGGACTAGAACGTGGTTTTCCCTATATTATATAGGTGTTGATTTTGTTAAATAGGCAAACGTGATTGAGTCAGTCAGACGTATAAATGTCCACAGGGTGGAGTCTAGAGCAGAAAGATTTCATTGAAGAAAGATAAAGGGTCAGAGTGGTTAAGGAAGCGGACTTGGGTGCACTTGGGTCCCCGGTTCGAATCCCTGTACCTGGGGAATCCCCTACCTGAGGTGCCCTGAGCATAGTATCATCCCTACACACTGTTCCCTGGGCGTTGGCTCAGTTAGCTGCCGACTGTTCACTACGGTGATGGGTTAAATGCAGAGGAAATGCAAATTTCCCAAAAAATTGGATCATCTCTAGCAGATCCCTCTTTTTTTTTTTTAAAGACATGTAAAAGTCATATATAAAATCTAAAACGTTTCTTTCTTTTTGATGCCATCTACTAGTGAAACGCAGGCATTGCAGGGTCAGAGGTAACAGGACAAGCTTAATGGGCCGCATTTAAAAGCTCAACGGGCCACAATTGGGCCCCGCGCCTTAGTTTGCCCATGCCTGCACTAGATTCTTCAGATGTTTGCATCTGGATTGGTCCAAGTCTTGTTTCTGTGCTGCAGTGGGCAGCGAACACAGTGACCAGCGGGACTGTGAGCCACGTTCACTGGTCTGTAATCAGCCGCGGGGCTGGGTTTTATCTTTCACTACACACAGGTAGGGGAGATGAAAGGCATCATGGGAGAGAAATGAGAGGAAATGGATGCAGTTACAGACAAAAGCAAATGCACGTAGCCTCATAAAGATGAATGGAAAACAGACAGCAGTGGCCCGGGGTACATTACTGGACTGGATTACTGTGTGTGTGCCGCACCAAAACAGGGAGACCTCAGGTAGTGCCTTCCATCCTGCACACATTGATTGCTTCTATTGATTTTGTCTGTCCTTCAACACCAGGCAGACAAAGTGCTACCCAAACACACACACCCACGCAGACACACACCTGGCAACGCGGCAGCCATGTTTGACAGACTGAAGAGTGAAGGTCTCTTCCCTGTCTTCTAAACAAAAACCTCTCTGTCCCACTCCTCCCTCCTCTTTTTTTTTTCCTGCAGCCTCTCTGTCCGGTGTCTTTTCCGAGGTCAGACAACAAAGACTCACGGCTTCCCTCGCTTTAATTTGTGCGAGGACGAGCCTGGAAATCTCTTCACTTTCAATTGCTTTCGCCGTCAGGCTGTTTCCCCCAACAATGAGCACTGAGCAGGTGACCTTGTAAGGCCAGCGACCACAAGATAAGACATTAATATTTCACTCTTGCAGAGTCTTCTCCTCCTCCTCCTCCTCCTCCCTGTGTTATTGCTGCAGCCTGTCCTTCCCTCCTGAACGGGGGATGAAATATGGCCGAGGCCTGCGGCAGACCCCAGGCTGCTGACACCTGACCAAGGTGCTGAGCATGGATTTAAATGGCTTTCATGTGCATTTGTTATGGATGTGCTGTTCACTGTCAGGCCTGGAATAAAACACCAAGATTTAATTTTAATTGAATATTAGGACTAGAGCACGTGTCAAACTAAGGCTCCGGGCCCCAATTGTGGCCCACAGTGTTACTGTTTTTGGCCCACTTAAGTACTGGCACGATTTGTGGTATTTGTTGTTTTTGGCCTGTGAAAAAAATGGTTAATATCAAAATAAACTGGAAAGACTACAGATATGGAGACACAATAACAAATACTACTGATGTGTATTTTATTTCAAACGTTATTTCTACTGTGTATATAATAATGAGGTTTGATGGTTTCAGATTCAATGTTATGTAGAAAATAGTTTATAGTGAGAAAAATCTCCTGTATATCAGGGGATAATTTGTATTTTTTTGGAATTTACATTGTAGGCTGTTATTTTTGTAAGGTTTGGACCATGTCTGCATCCCAGTTTTTAATTCTTCCCACTGGGAATTTGAGTTTGCTCAAGTATGCAGTATTCCAAAAATATAATTCCAAATGCATGAAATTTTGTCTTTAAATTAGAGGTTCTGATTTATTTTCTGTCAAGCCCCCCCCCCTAGAAATTGATGTTTTATTCAAAACCTGGTATCATGTATCTTTTAACTGCATAAACCGCCTGCCATATTTTATTGGAAGCTCATTCTGACCCCACCTGGCACCTGACCGTGCCCCCTGATGGGCACCGCCCCTTTATTTGAGAACTACTCTCCTAGATGAAAGAATCCTATTGTTTCACAAGGAACTCTCTTCTACGTGTGCTCGTGTACGCAACAGGAATATTAATAGCAGCAGCCTATCTGTGTTTTTATGGCCCACGGTAATGCATGTCAGTGAATGCAACACGCCCATAACCCGCACGGAGCAGCCATATGCTCAGGCTCAGACGCACAAACACGCACGCAGCGCTGCAGTTCGCATCATTCAATTACCCAGGCGCAGATTGTAATTGGGTTTAATTGAAATTTAGCCAATAGGTCCACAGCTCTGCCAAATTACTCCCCACAAAGACCACCTTGGGGAGGGGACCGCAGTAATGTGTGGTAACAGGCTACGGGCATGTTGAAAAATGACCTTTGGGAAAGTGTTACATTTAGCAGCAGAGCACCAGTTACAAATTTGCATATCCAGATGTAGCCGCCTTGATTTGATTTCATTGCCTTAATTGGATTTCATCCGCAGCCCCCCGAGCCGCGGGCCTGGACTTCGCAGCGGCTGCACATGAATCACCATCGCCGCTACTGTTTAATAATATAATAAGAGCTGGAGATGTAAATGAAATGTGGTTTCGCACACGGAAGTCCGACGGTGGAGTTGACATAGCAGAGTATCTTTCATGGAAGTGTAATTCTTTTCCTCAGACCGGTGGAAGATTACAGGGAGAAATTAAAGTGCGATTTCACTTCCTATTTTTATCATTTTTATCGAATAAGTCCAATCAGGTCATGTGACTGGAAGCCTCTGGACAACATGCTTCACTGCAGCCATTCCCAACAACTACACTCAAACTAATTGCCCAGAACATGAGTGCAGTAAAGCGATAAATGTTATGTTGCTAAATATACTCAGGCTGAATGATATCACTCACGGTTGTTTGCGTCCATTCTTACATAACAGGATCAGTTAGTAATGTCACAATTATGCTTTTATACTGTAGCGATGAGTGGAACTCCTAATTTATTGTTACCATTCCAATGTGATGAATATGGTTACATTGATTTATCATAACACATGGACCGTTCTAGGAAAATGCAATTTTTTTCCGGTGCGTTGCGAATTAAAATGAATATATATACACAGTATGAACACATTTGAAGTTGGCTAACATCAATATAAACAGAACCAAGTGCATATCAAACTTGAAGGTTACAAAAAAAAATCTATCCATCTTTTTTTATCACTGCTACAGTGTGAAGTTATTTCATATTTTCCTTCAAGAGTCAAAATTCAATCAACAACATTGGTCACATGACCATCGCTGGCAATGACAGTAAAATGAAGGTGCAGTAGTTCCCGGTTGTGCAAAGGGTACGCACAATAATGACATATAGAGCAGAAATATACACAAGTACTGCAAAGTAATGGTTTAGAGACACTAGGAATAGGTAGAAGACAAGAGACAGAGCTGGAGGTGGAGGAGTTGAAGATGCTGAGATTCTCTTTGGGAGAGACAAGGATGGACAGGATCAGGAATGAGGTGATTAGGGGGACAACACAGAGAGGAAGAGTTGGAGAAAAAGCTAGAGGAGACAGATTGAGATGGTTTGGACATGTTCAGAGGAGGGACAATGGATACATTAGTAGAAGAATGATCCTAGAGATGGAGCTACCAGGTAGGAGACAAAGAGGAGATACAGAGGACAGTGGGAGACAAAGCCTTCTGTGGCAACACCTGAAAAAAAGAATGTAAAGTAAAGCAATGAAATATAAACTATATAAACACAAGCGAAATTAAATGAGAAAAGTGAGAAAAGTATATACTAGATATACATACACAGATGCATATGTAAATATATAAAAACATACATTAGTATATATGTACAGCGTATCTATCTATCAGTATATCTAACAGAGAGCTGTGCTGCCAACATCAATGCCAAAAAAGTCAAAAAAAAAATAAGCTGGAAACCAAAAAAATATTTATTAAAATAAACTATCTTTAAGTCAGCACACCTCTACTATCTCTTCTCTATATTCCACATCCATACATGAAGGGCTGTTCAGTTTAAAGGCCCAGCAGGTTGCTCTTTCATTTGCTTCCTGTTGACCATGACTAAACAGCAAAGGTCAGTCGCCTGTGGAGCCGCTGCCCCGTCATCGCCAGCTAATATCTGTCCCCATCTGCTGTAGGCGGAGGAGGCAAGTCTCGGACAAAAAGACTCGTGGTTTTTGTTAAACACGCGGCCAATCAGGGACTGGGAAAATGAAGTCGGAAAAGTAAACATGAGTGAGCCTTGACTTTCACCCACCCGACACTGTTACTCTTAATTCCACACCATTTCCTCCGCCTTTCTCTCGCTCACAGCAGATGCTGTGATGGACACGGAAACACTGCCGACCTCATTAGGCTCCTCCAGCTGCTTTGGTGACATTTTGCACTTATATCCAAACCTCCCTCTCCCTCCGAACTAACACGCTGCAAAACATCGACTTGATTTAGTCCATTCTGACTCCTCCTCCTCCCAACGTGTACATTAATTAAAGTTGTTCTGTGTGTCCACAGGTAGATTAGCTTCAACCTCCCACATGTTTCCGCCTGCGTCACCTGCGCCGCCGCCGAATGGCCAGTGTGCACAAAGAGATGGTCTTCCATTAGTGTAATTGGCCAATTTAGCCACTGCTGCAGCTACGGGCGGCTTTATGCAAGTGGCTTTTCATGAATAACAAATTAGACACTGCCTAGTCAGTGTAGATCCAACAAGTGGGTCTGTCTGCTGTGGAGAAAAGCTCTCATCAACAGCTTCATTTGAATAGAAGGCTGCTGTCTGACTTTCTGTAATACAGCAAACAAGGTCAGGATGTTGGAGGTTTTTAAATTATAGCCCAGGACTCAAAGCTTTTGTTCAGTTTATATTACATGGAACTATTTACAGCATGGAAACAGACTAAGGTGAAGGGAAAGGTTTACAGGACAGTGGTGAGACCAGCCATGATGGATGGACTAGAGACACTAGGAATAGGACAATAAGACAGGGGGCAGAGCTGGAGGTGGAGGAGTTAAAGATGCTGAGATTCTCTTGAGGAGAGACAAGGATGGCCAGGATCAGGAATGAGGTGATTAGAGGGACAACACAGACAGGAAGGTTTGGAGAAAACACTAGAGAAGACAGATTGAGATGGTTTGGGCATGTTCAGAGGAGGGACAGTGGATACATTGGTAGAAGAATGATCCTAGAGATGGAGCTACCAGGTAGGAGACAAAGACTTATACACATCTGTGGTTGCAGTTAGAGTTGGGGATACAGAGGACAGGGTGACATGGAAATTGTTAACTCACTGTGGCAATCCCAGAAAAAGGGACACACCGAAAGGAAAAGAAGATTTACAGCATGAAAACACATTCAAGTCAAATTGGATTTTTTTTTTTTTCCTCAAATCAAGGTCCGGTCTCAGTGTAACACAGAGACCTTCTCTTCATTTCATTTTGGATGACCCTTTTTTCAGGGGTTGCCACAGCGAATCAACATTTTCCGTCTCTCCTGTCCTCTGTATCTCCTGCTCTGACAATGACTTCCTCCATGTCCTCCCTCACTGCATCAACCTCCTCTTTGTCTCCTACCTGGTAGCTCCATCTCTAGGATCATTCTTCCATCAATGTATCCACTGCCCCTCCTCTGAACATGTCCAAACCATCTCAATCTGTCTTCTCTAGCTTTTCCTCCAAACCTTCCTGTCTGTGTTGTCCCTCTAATCACCTCATTCCTGATCCTGTCCATCCTTGTCTCTCCTAAAGAGAACCTCAGCATCTTTACCTCCTCCACCTCCAGCTCTTTGTTACATAAAGATCTGTGTGTGCAAATGTACTTGACTTCTGCTGCAATTCCATCAGCATCAGTTCTGCTTAAATATTGTGAACACTGCATTTTTTCCTCTACAAAATAATATCCTAAAGTGTCTCCTGCGTGGGCGCTGTCTGCACCTTGTCATTGTTTGAAAAAACAATAGAAGGCGAGAGTTTGATTTGTTCTTTTTCTTGTTCTCATAAATAAGTCAAGAACAAAAATGATTTGAATGGAATTCTTTGTACAGGCAGATAATCAAAGAGAAATCAAGTTTCCCCCAGAAAAGACAAAAGTAACTTTCAAAAGTGAATTCTGATTGGCTTTCACTCGAGGACTTTTGAATTACTGCTATGAAAACACAATTTTTTTGAGCAAAAGTTTTTCCAAATGTTTTATTCTCATCTATTTCCGAGATTGTTTTGTCTGCTATTTCCCCGTAGAACAAAATAAAACCCCCTAAAGTTTCAGTCGTATCTCAAATTCAATCTGACCTTGTTCGAGTTTCACTTTAGAAAAGGTCCATTAAAATACAGCACTTTATTCCTGTTACCAGGAATCAATTTAAAGTATGATTACACTATATATTACCATTTTTTATCTGCTAATAAATGTACTTTTTATGTATAAAAAAAAAAATGTAACCTCTCAATGTCACTCATATCCAACGATTACCATGCAGCTAAAACTCCACCTCCACTCTCTCTTTTGGCAATCTCATAGAAAAGGTATTAACTCTTCATTCTACCTCAAACAATCACAGCCCGCAGGGACTCGTGTGTCTGTATTTACGACCGTGGAGCCGTCGTTCATTTCAATTCAGTGCGGGTCTGATAATCAACCTGTGACAGGCAGGGGAGCGGCCTCCTCCTCTGAGCAGACTATCAGCCAGATAAGAGAAATAACGGACTGAAAGGTTGGAATGTCTCTATTCACACACCAAACATTCACGGGGGAGAAAAAAGATGGAATGCCACTGCACGGAATTGCTATGCATGACAGCGTGATCAGAAACATGTATTTTGAGTTGAGTAGGAGTTTAATGAAAGGGAGAAGAGCGGAAGGGTAAGGTTGCGAGGAGCAGAGGTGGTGAAGGTGGAGGATTTTAGATGCTGAGGATCAACTGTTCAGGGCAGTGGAGACTGTGGACAAGAGGAGAATAGAGTAGAGACAGGATGGAACAACTGGAGAAAAGACTCAGGAGTGATCTGTGATGGAAGAGTCAGCATAGGTGAAGGGACAGGTTTACAGGACAGTGGTGAGACTAGCCATGATGGATGGGTTAGAGACACTAGGAATAGTTAGAAGACAGGAGGCAGAGCTGGAGGTGGAGGAGGTAAAGATGCTGAGATTCTCTTTAGGAGAGACAAGGATGGACAGGATCAGGAATGAGGTGATTAGAGGGACAACACAGACAGGAAGGTTTGGAGAAAAAGCTAGAGAAGCCAGATTGAGATGGTTTGGACATGTCCACAGCAGGGACAGTGGTTGTATTGGTAGAAGAATGATCCTAGAGATGGAGCTACCGTGTGGAGACGAAGAGGAGATTGATGGATGCAGTGAGGGAGGACATGGAGGTAGTTGGAGTCAGAGTAGCAGACACAGAGGACAGGGGGAGGTGGAAATATCGATTCTCTGAGGCAACTCCAGCCAAAAGGAAAAGAAGAATATTAGTTAAGTTGTCAATATTTTTTGTGTGTTTCTTGATTCACTGTTCTGTCCCTTTAACCCGTCCACGGGGGCCGTGTTCCCGCCTCATTCATTCTGCAGCAGTACCTTGACTGTGAGCCCACCTGGCACCTGCTGCGTCTGTACTGCAGTAATGATGAGTGGATGTAGCCACACAATGTAGGACGCCCTAAATTTGGAAAGAGGTCGGATTATTCTTTTATCCATCATGTCATGTTCTTCTTCATTTACACTTTGATATAAAGTGCTCCGTGGACATCACAGAACCACCGAGGGTGATATGACTGCACAGGTGCAGGAGGCAGCAGTGATTAATCCCCTTGCGGAGGAACAAGTGCTGGATAATCGATCAGTCCACCTACAGATGCGTGTCTCCTAGAGTCAGGTTCCCTGGAAGATCAGTCATTAGGTTTAAATCGACTCGTTTAAATGTCAATTAGCAGAGAAACGTAAAAGCATAGCTGTGTTACACTGTTCTCTTTCCCCAGGCAGGTGTCTCTATATTTAGTTTAATAATATAGTTGCTGCTGAACTCTGAGTGAACTCGGGCAGCGAGGAACTGCACTGCACTGCACTGAGAGACACAAGTTCTGCCAGATAATCCCACAGTGGAGATGGTCTATTATGAAACCATGGTCCCAGGAAACAGCGCTGGTAACATTCTGAGTCAGGGTGCTCATTATCACAGCACCAACACCAGCCCACGACGATGAGTCTGGGCTGGATGACGGCCATGTGTTAGTACAATGGGTGAGAGGGAAGGCTGGACTACTGATGATGTAGTCTGGAACAGTGGGGGTGGAGTATATGAGGGTGATGCAAGAAAAAAAAAGGCACAGGTTGACAAATGTGGTGAATGGTGCAGTCAGAGTGCCAGATGGGTTCGGGGAAATCAACTAATCACAATAGCAATTGGGTGAGACTGTTTTTCTTCTTTTCTTTTCATCTTGTCACTTTTCTCAGTGGTTGCCACAGCAAGGCAACAATTTCCATCACATTCTGTTCTCTGTCTCCTCCATTCTAACTCCAACTACCCTCCATGCTGCATCCATCAATCTCCTCTTTGCCTCCTACCTGGTAGCTCCATCTCTGGGATCATTCTTCTGTCCCTTCTCTGAACATGTCCAAACCATCTCAATCTGGCTTCTCTGGATTTTTCTCCAAACCTTCCTATCTGTGTTGTCCCTCTAATCACCTCATTCCTGATCCTGTCCATCCTTGTCTCTCCTAAAGAAAACTTCAGCATCTTTATCTCTGTTACCTACAGCTCTGTCTCCTGTCTTCTGCCTATTCCTAGTCTCCTAGTGTTTTTCCTTATTGTTTGTTTTTAGCAAAAATAAATCACTAGGGATGGTTGGGTAGTTGGATGCAGGACTTTGCGAGGGATTTTGCGGAGGGCCCCGAAAAAAATTGGGATAAACAACAACATCCTTTTACACAGACGCACTACACTCCTCCAAATAAACAACGTGAATACTGTTTACAGATCCTGGACTTGGACTGAAAGGACAACCTCCACGGGTCAGTAACCTGTTTGTACGTAGCCTCAGAGGAGAAACTCAAATTTCTACACAGCACCGGCGGCCGCCGCTCTTAAGGCTTAATTACCGAGGTCGTAAATATTTAATTGGGCTGGGTCTCACCTAAAAACACCCCAGATGAAAATAAGAGGCTATTCATTACCTCCCCTCTTCTATTATGTAAATCATGGTAATGTGGACAGTCGGAGGACAGTGGTGTGAGTGGGCCTGTCAAAGTTAATGAACTTTGACTCCTGCACATTGATTTTCAAAGTCAAATAATTGTTTTGTCAGACACCAAATATAACCCAAGGCTTGTTTTTCCTCTAAGTTGCAGCCATGTTTTTTTTTTTCAATACAATCACTAACAAACAGGATTAAAGAAAATTATATTTAACTTTAACCGCAGTAAAATGCAAATACTGTTAAAGCTTTGACATCAGGTTTTGATAAGGACCTCTCTCTCTCTCCACTGGAGGTTATCTGCAGTTCATACACTGTATCATCTGATAACTCTGTGACTCTACTTCATGCAAATGGATTCTTGCAAATGCAGGTACTGAGTATTAGCGTTTGAACAGACTGTGTCTCCCTGATCTAATCTCACCATATCTGCAGCAGTTGAGGGAAAGCCCCTCCCTTGTCCTAAACACTGGGTTCCTGTGTTGTTAACGTAAACCACATGTCACACAAAGATGGCAGCGGAACTTTCTTTATGTTTGGATTTTATTTATTTTTTTTTTACTTGTGGGGACTTCCAACTTTAAGGGACACGGACAAAATTTGTCCTCAGTATTCAACTCGAACGTAGAGGAGAAGTGATTGCTTTAGGAAGCCAGGGAAGGGAACAAGGAAGTTGAGGTTTCAACACACCAGAGCTGGACAGGGCAGGATTCAAACCTGGATTCTCTGATAACAAAACTTTTACTATTAAACTGACACTGGCTCCTACTCTGTCTTATGGATAAGAAGAATGTTTTGACGTTTACTAAATTGACAGTAGTGAGACCTGCTATGACAGGCGTGTGGAACCTTCTTAGCTTCCAGGACAGAATTGGTCCTAAAATTGGACACGAATTTAGAAGCAGACAGGTGGAACATTGATGTGAACCTGGACAATTGACACGGAAAAATATTGCTAGTATGGTTTTAGTCTTCTTCGCGCCATCTACAGGGAAAACTTGGATAGTACCAGGAAAAGGTTATATAATTTGGTCATGTTTTATCGGCCAGATTACAACGCTGAAATGACCGCATCCAGGCCCACGGGCCTTACTTTGCCCATGTCTATGTTTTAACATAAGTCTCAGAGACACCATTGATTAGACACAAGGCAGAGTAAAAGCTAGAAGTAGTTTCGACAAATGTTGAGGAGAGATATCAGGTGAATACGACAAAGGATGTTGGAGATTGAGCTGCCAGGAAAGAGGAGAAGAGGAAAACCTCAGAGGAGGTTTGTGGATGAAGTGAAGGACATTGGAGTAAAAGAAGAAGAGGCAGGACAGACTGGGTAAGGAGGTGTGGACTGATGAAAGGAACAGCTATAAGAAAAAGGAATGAACAAAATCAAACTAATGCATGTCTTTTGTATTCATGACACTTAACTAGCCCCCCCTACTGGTGGGCTCTTGTCCTTATTGGCATACCATTCAGGCCTAGTCTGACAAGAATCGACCTGTTAAGACTGTGTTGTGCTGCCAAGTGAATTAACTATTTATTTTTTTGACATGAATGGAAATTAAGGGGAAGTGACCAGTAATCCAGTAATGGCAGAGCGGGGACAATAAGGAAAAGAGACGTCTGAAAAACAACCAACAGAGGGTGACCCCAGTTTGCACTCGCCTCGGTCGTATGTATGTTGTGCTTTGAGTTGTCAGATGAGGTGCGGGGCGATATGACTGCGTGGATCACTCCCCCAGATGGACCGACACATGGCCACGTCATTGTTATTCAGATGCAGCTTTTGTGGCATCAGTGGTAATGAAGTACCAGTGCACACATACAGGGGGAGGACCATGTTGAATCATCTGTTACGTGGCTTCAGATCTGGTCACTCAACTGGATTAGTGCTCTGTTAGAGCTGGCAGGGGCAAACTAAGGCCCGGGGGCCAGATGTGGCCCATTCGGCTTTGTAATCCGGCCCACCAAACAAAACATTGGTTTGTATTGAGTTTTCCCTGCTTATGTTTTCTTTATAGATGGCATACAGGAGTCTAAAAACATTTTAGCCCTTAAGCATGACTAGTCCAATTTTAAACAACAACCTGTTAGTCAACAGTACTGTTGGTGGTCGTTGATAACTCTCTGGTATAAAATACATTTGTTGAATTGCATTATTGATTTGGCCCGCGAATCCTCTTCTTGACACAATCCTCACTATTTATTTGGCCTTGGCCAGCACTAACAAAACACTAGCTTGCGCCCCCTAGTGGCTGGTTTTCTTAGTTAACACAAATGCTCCTTTTATCAACTTATTAAATAAGGGTTAAGGTGGTTAGGGAAGCAGACTTGGGTCTGCAATGCCCCCGGTTCGAATCCCCCTACCGCCAAATTACCGCTGAGGTGTCCTGAGCATGGTATCGTCCCCACACACAAAGCTGCCCACTGTTCGCTTTGGTGATGGCTTAAATGCAGAAGTGTGTGTACGTGGTGTACAGTGGTGTGAATCACAATAACAAAAAAAAAGTTTGGGGCCGCAAAATATCATTCCACGGGCCGCAAATGGCCCACGGGCCATGAGTTTGAGACTCCTGTGTGACTGATTCATGTTCTCTTAATAACAACAATACTGTTGAGGTTATTTTTAAAGCCTAAATATGAGGGTAGACAACATGTTTAAATAATAATACTGCAGTATTCTGCAAGTAGGACAAAAGAAAAGTCTTTTAGAGTCGGAAAAATAATTGCGTTTGTCAAATGTAATTCTCATAACAGCTGCTCAGACACCATGTGGTTTTAATATAGGAAAAAAAACAACCATCAACCATAATGTGCACATCGCAAATCTCTTTTTCAGCGTTGTGAACATGGTGAACACCCCCCTGAGCCGAGCTGCGTTCTAATGTTCACAGCGTCCGTTGTTAGACATGGTGCCAACTTCTCTGGACTGGGGTTTGTTTGTATCTGCTGAAACCCTCTCCTGATGTTCATTTCCAACCACCCACTACGTTCTGCGTAAGTGCCTGATGTGTTCTGCTTAGCAGGTTGGAGGCTCTGGGATTCTGTCTGTCAGGGTAGAGAATAATTCTGTGTGGGAGCGGGAAGTGAACCCCCGACTGTACATTTATAGTCAGGTAGTCATCATTTTAGTAAATGCGACTGGTCGAGTAAATAAAACTAACGTTTTTTCATTGTTTTATGGTATGTACAATAAAACATCATTGTAAAAATGTAATTATCGCCTTTTGTATTGGTCTGTTATGTATTGTCCATGATGCTGTGCTCAGTAATGTACAGTAGATGAAGACAGAGTGTGTGTTTCTGCTGCTGCTGCTGTCGTTGGCTCCCACTGTGCTACATTTCAGTGTGGTTAAATATTGGGCTGTAGCTTTGGGAAAATGTGGCTGAAACACTATTTTACTTAAATGTCATTTCTACACTTTCTCACTTCATTTCCTCGACTGGCTGCTCACTCCCACTCACACACACACACAGACACACACACACACACAAAGACAGACTTTGCTGCTTCAGCCCTGGGAAAAAAAATCTAGACCAAAAACCAACAATGTGTCAACACCAAAATGTCATCAACAAACATTTGAGGGTTGCTCACGGTCATTAAAATACATTGTTATTGTACTCCAGTAACATATGTACATAGGTGCTGTAATCATTCAGGTCCAGCTGTATGCTCAATATTTTCATTTCAATTCCTCAGTTGTCCTCTACTGCAATGGTCCCTACACCCGGTCAGGGGACTTGCACTGGTCAATGTAAGACCTGTTACCAGAATTTCCCCATCTTCAAAAACAACTAAAGAACAATATCCTTTGTCTACGTCCACCACCTCCTTAAGACATCTGCTTCGGCCAGTAACAAATTCTATTCTGCCGCTAATTGAAAAATCTACGAAAAACAAACATCTTTTGAAATTTTTTCATGTATCATTTCACTGAAGAGCCAGGTCAGCTTTTGGTGTTCAATACAAAAGAATAAAAATATACAAAAATCAGTTTCCTATAGATTATGTGTAATACTACACTGAACCAGAAAGAGACTCTGGATCAGGGTTTTGAGAAGTATTGGATTTTCGATACAATGTAGTGAACAAATCTATGAAATTATTGTAAATTCAACTTTCTGGTCAAGGTGGTGGCCGCAAAATATCATTCCACGGGCCGTGAGTTTGAGAACTCTGATGTAGGGTAAACGAGTCAGTGAGAAGACAGAAGAAAGGAAAGCTATATTTAACTGATTATTCCAGGAATCCTGCAGGAAATGTGTTCAAATTCAACGCTCAATATTTATTACTTTCTTTGATAAGCATTGGCTTCCTGGACTTAAAAAAAAAAAAACAGTTACTGATTTGTAATTTCTGAAAATGCTTATAATCCATAATCTATAATCCTAGTTTGAAAAAAGTTTTAAAAATTATGTTTAACTAGTTAGAATGACTATTGTGGAATCACAGTAATAATCCTTAACAATAAAGAGTCACTCAGAGAGAAGTACAGAAGTTTGAAGAGATGTCTTACATTTGGAAGAGGGTTTGATGTTTTAAAGCCGAAATAAATATTAAAATAAGACGCCAACAGAAGCACCGTGCCTGTGTACTGCAGGATGCCACACTGAGCTCATTATCTGCACGTTGGAACGTACAGTCTTAGCAGACGTACGTTCAGAGGAGTTGCAACTATGTGCCGATCGATAAGTTGTATAAATCCATTTTCAGGCTTTCAGACACATGAGGAGAAAATGGATTTCAGTGGTGCAGTCACAAATCCTCACTCTCTATAGTGCGAGCAATGTACGGGAATAAATCCAGGGGATGAGCTTTCTACCCTCACCTCAGCAACAAGGCTACGTGTTCCAATCTCTCTGCTGTGAACGGGGCCAACGTTATCCCATCTCACCCCTGACTCTCCCCTCTTCTCCTTCACCTTCCGTCTCACAGCCTGAGTTTAGAGACGGAGCGAGAGAGGGAGCTGCATCAGCTCCACCTGGAGCTGGGATTTCCAGAGTCATTATCTGGTTGTGGGAATATGAATGAGAACAGTTCTGCTATGATATGATGCTAAGGGTCTAGATCAGTCTCCACGACTGGCACCCAAATCACACTGCTCCACATCCGTGAGTCTTCCTGAGGTTGGTGAGCCGACTAGAAGTTATGTGGTTCGGGACAAGGCTATTATGAGAGCACCTCAGTGGCAACCTGGCAGCTGGTTGACTTGAACCAATAGCCTTGTGGACCCAAGTCCGCTTTGTATGAACTGATAAAAACAAAAAAATTGATAAAAAGACTAGTTTATTCCACATTGAATAGAAATTATATGTTCTGGGGACGGTGATAAAAGAAGACAGTTGGGGCAGTTGGTGGCGTAATGGTTAAGGAAGCAGACTTCGCAAGGGTTCGCAGGGCCCCCAGTTCGAATCCCCGTACCTCCAAGTTACCACTGATGTACCCTGAGTATGGACCCCCTGAAACTGCTCCCCGGGCGCAGGCTCGGCCAGCAGCCCCCTGCTCACTACGGTGATGGGTTAAATGCAAAGGCATAATTTCCCGAAGAATATTCCCAAGGGATTAATATAGTTTATTATTATTATTTATTATTATCATTAAGACAACAACCTTCAAACTATTAACAAAAATCCTGCAGGACTTGTTTTACCAGACTGCAACAATCCAACTTGGTTGACATTGTTTGGATATTGATGGACCAAAATAAATTAAGAACAAATTAAATTTCATTTTTTGTCATTGTGACATTGTTATCCGTACCACAGCACACAACCAACCTCTGCATTTAACCCAGCACCAAGGTGAACAGTGGGCAGCTGTGAGTGACCGGGGAGCAGTGGGGACTAAGCTCAGGGTCTCAGTGTAACTTGGCAGTCCAGGGATTCGAACCAGGGACCCAAGTCCACTTCCTTAACCACTAGGCCACCAACTGCCCCACATATTAACTATTCATGTCTCCAAATATTCCCAAAATCAAAAGCACTGACGGCTTTAGGGGGTAATGTTTCTGCTTTTCCTCCTCATTCATTGGTTTTAAAATGTATCTGAATCGAGGCACGTGATAAGACGAGAGTCTGTGGAGGAGAGCATGTGAAACTGGTCCATTTCCTGGCAGGAAAACTCGTGGAAACGATTCTATAAAAAAAGACGACCAAACAATCGGATGTGAGAGAAAGCGTGTCTTCCGTCCAACGCCCCGAGGCTAACGGAGAAACGAATCTTGAGCGAGTGCAGCCTGTTCTCCGAGTCTGCGTTCTCTCCCCCCGTTCACTCACTGATCAATACGAATGGCTTCTCAATTTTGCCGTGCAATGAGTTCTCAATAAAAGTGGTAAACGGCATTACCCCGGCCCCTCCCTCCTCAGACTGAATCCAATTCCACAGACAACGTCGGCTTGGCCCATAATGGATTCTCTGTTTCATAGGCTTTGGCTTGTGTTCCTATTGCACTTGGTTAATATTTCAGACCACTGTCTCTCTTACTCGCACAGCCCACTTTGTTGTATTGATTTATTTGTGCTTCCCCCCACATTCCACGTCAGTGGAGGAAAGACGATCTATTACAGAATTTAATACCTCTCAAAGATCTCGTTTAATTCTTGCTTTTTTTGCGCCAACTTTTCCTTGAAACGAATAAGAAAGGAAGGAAGTGGGTCTGACCCTGGTGATCGCCGGGCAGCAACGACATGTCAGGAAACTTGAAGACACCACCGCAACTGTCTCATCAGACTGTATGGGTCAGGATGTAAAGTGTCCTCCGCCAATATAAAACACCAGCACTGGCTGAAATCTGCAGACAATGAGTTAAATTGGGGAAATCCTTTTCCTGCCTGGTGTCAGAGACGGGGGTAAGGCTACGTTTAAGGACCCTAAAATATCTCCCACACCCCAGGATGCACAGACACTGTCCTTCCTGCTTCCCGCATTCTACGGAGACCACCTGGTCAGGACATTTGGATTAGCCCTGGAGAGTCTGTCTGACCATTCTGACCCAAAAATGTTTTGTTGTTGAATTTCAGATATGCTGAGTTAAATAGTAGAGGAAGGCTGCGTTCCATTTTTTTTTTTCTTTTTACATTTGATTTAATAGTTTGCAGACAAATGCTTTTTCAGTGATTTAGTTTTATTCCAAATAATGTTTTTGAGGAATCTGTAAAAAGGAAGTGAATGGAACATAAAAGCCAGTGCCCAGAACCACGGTGACATTTAAGTCAGAAGTGGCAGCAGGATTTAGAAAAATATTTTTTTCACAGCCAAATTAAAACACAAGATGGAATAGAAGGTCGAGCAGCAGCATTCTGACAGGGGAGAATGTGAAGGAGCATTTTTTAACCCACACATGAGGAGCATCTATTCATCCCACAACTGTGCTTTAAAAAAAAAATGTTTGTTTGATTTTTTTTTTTTTTTTCCCCAAAAACGGTGTAGACTGAAATGGTTTATTGATTTGTAGAATTCTTTTTTCCATTTTGCAGAATTTTTCAAGAGAACTTAAAGTTGATGGATGGATAAACAGAGAGAGAGACAGATGGATGGATGGATGGATAACAGATGGTTGGACAGATAGAAATCAAATGACTCTATGCATATACTGTGTATACATAAAAATATATGCATATATGTATAATTGTGTATTCTCAAAAAATTGAAAAAAGAAGAACCATTTATAATTGGGGCTGTCAGTCAATTAATGGATGTAAAATCGTAATCCCTAAATATGTTTGTCTAAACATAATTTTTTCTGTATATTGATAGAACAGTAAGTCAAATATTTCATTAATTGGAATTTGTTTTATAGTGGAAAATTCCCTAAAGACCTCAAGGTGAGCAAGTTTAGGACCAGAGATATGTCATGTAGCCAAGAGACGGATATAGTGAAGTCACTTTGGACAAAAGATCAATATTCAGAAATCTGGTAAAATTATAAAAAAAAAAAAAAAAGGTTGAAACTTTGTTCTAGACAAGACAAGAAAATAAAAAATCTCAAAAAAAAATTTCTAATTACTTTAAGTTGTCTTATTATATTACTTAGTCAACTGAATGTCTTGGCTGGTCCCTTCATCTGTGGGCTACCACAGCCAAAATCCTCAAAGTGGTTTGGCCAAGTCTTCTGAATGCAAACGTATCCAGTGAATAGAGACAATCTGGGATCCATCTACTCTGCCAGTCTAACCCACTAATGCACTGCCATATTCTCTGTCCCACAACAATAACTGTTTATATTTAACCCCTTAAATGTAAATAATGTTTTATAGCCTTAAATACAAGCACTAACAAGAAAATTCATCTCTCAGAGGAAGCAGAGGAACTTCAAAAGTGAATAAATAATAACATGTCAACAGTTTAGATTTACATCTGTCTCTTGGTCAGTGTCCATGCTTCATATTAACAGAGTCTAATCGAGACAAACAGGTGGCAAAGCAAATAGTATTTGACCTTGAATACAAACATCGATGAAGTGATATCATCAACCAATCAATACCACAGCAGCTTTGGATTTTTATTCTAGGCGGCTGATTATGTCAGATAAGCCCCCCTCTCAATCCCACATTGTGGGGACCAGCAGCCTGTGGCACAGCCATGGGGGGTTTTAGGTTCCAGGACCCTTGAGCCCTGAAAGGGAAGAGTCCCAGCTCATTCATTTACTTTATCTACACCATCGACTTAGTCCTCCACCATGAAAGTTGGACAGCGGTGGCTTTTCAGTTAATTCACACAAACACTGGTAGAAAAAGGAAACAAGTGACTGACATCACTGTGGTTTGGATCCAACTGCTTAGAAACAATGGATAAACAGACAGAAGGACACATGGTTGGACAGATAGACAAATAGATGGATAGACAGACAGAAGAAGGATAAATGGAAGGACAGATAAGACAAATGGATGGATGGACAGGCAGAAGAAGGATGAATGGATGGACGGATGGATGGACAGAAGAGGGACAAATGAATAGACAGATAGGCAAATGGATGGATGGACAGACAGAATAAGGATGAATGGATGGAATGATAGGCGAATGGATGGATGGACAGTCAGAAGAATGATAAATGGAAGGACAGAGACAAATGAATGGATAGACGGAGAGAAGGACAAATGGATGGACAAAATCAGGGATAAGGTCAACACAGTGGGACAACACAGACAGCAGGGTTTGGAAAAAAAGCTAGAGAAGACAGTTTGAGATTGTTTGGACATGTTCAGAGGAGGGACAGTGGATACATTGGTAGAAGAATGATCCTAGAGATGGAGCTACCAGGTAGGAGACAAAGAGGAGATTGATGGAGGACATGGAGTTAGAGTTGAGGATACAGAGGACAGGGGGAGATGAAGGTTGATTGGAGGTGTCAACCCCGTAGGAGAGGGACAGGCTGAAAGGAGAAGAATTAACTATGACAGAGCTTCGATTCTATCTGCTTTGTGTCTCTCGTTTGAGTTTGAGTTGACCTCAAAAAAAAAAAAAACTGAAAAACTGCTCCACTACATTATTATCGCTCTGACTACAGATAATACATCACATTAGGAAGAACTCTAATGTGAACTGTCTATTGTGTAAACCTGTCTGAGGAGACAAGTATGAATAGACTTGCAAATTAAATGGTTAGTTTGTGAATTCATGGCCTTTCAATGGGTCCCATAATTACCATTGACGCAGCCAAATTACACTCTCTGCAAAATAGCTCACAATTTATCACTTGTGCATGTTGTGAAGTCAGACTGGAAATTATGGGATGAGCCGTAGGGGGGATTTTGGCGCATAGGTTGACTGATCAACTGATTTATGTCCATATAACACACCGTTGTGTCTGTCCATCTAACCATTAGAACCAGACTTTGTCGCTGCATCTCCTGCAAACTAAATACCGATGGTCCAAATATGTCACTTTCCTTTGACCTACATATGGCGTGGAATGTTGACGCTTGGCACTCAGTCTGATCCTGTTTGGCCACAAGCTGGCCACAGCAGTGCCATATGTCAGCAGAAGAAGCCATGAAGGATAGTTGCCGGAGGGGGTTGGGGGGGGCAGACCATATATGTAGGAAATGGAAAAAAATATTAGACCACTCTTTCTTTAATTCCTTATCCATTTAAAAGTCTGCTTCCACTTAATCTACATTAATCTGGACAAATATAATAACAACAAAAAAGGCTCATAATTAAGTTTAATTTCAGAGCTGATTTCTGGCCATTTTGCATGGTTTTATTGACAGTGACAAAAATCACTTCCGTTCCTCCATCACTAGCAATAACATTGTACTGACAAATACAGTGCTTTAGTCATTGTATGGTTTTGTGTTCATTGTTTCCCCCAGGTGATAAATCTTTAGTGGAACAAGGCATTAAGATTAACAAGGAATTGAAGAAAACAGCAGAGTGGTCTAATCATTTTCTTCCATGACTGTATGTAGGAAATGAAAAAAAAAAAAAAATCTAGGTTTGATTTTCATTTCTTTATATCTTAACACTGAAATCGTACCCATGCAGCGACTGGTGTCCCTGCTGATTTTTCATCAACATCTTAATTAGTTCGGATATCTTCAGGATTTACGAAAAATAAATAGTTTCCCCCAGGTGATAAACCTTTAGTGGAACAAGGCATTAAGATGAACAAGGAATTGAAGAAAACAGCAGAGTCGTATAATTTCTTCCATGACTGTATGTAGGAAATGGAAAAAAAAAATCTAGGTTTGATTTTCATTTCTTTATATCTTAACACTGAAATCGTACCCATGCAGCGACTGGTGTCCCTGCTGATTTTTCATCAACATCTTAATTAGTTCGGATATCTTCAGGATTTACGAAAAATAAATAAATCCTGTGCGAGACTCAGATCGTAATCAACGCCTGTCACGCCGAGCGGTGGAATTATCGATAGCAAACAAGCAGCAGTGGGATATGTAACAAGTTTTAATGATTACAGACAGTGTTTACAGGCAGACTGCAGTCCTGTCGAGACGACAGAGATTATAATCAAAACAGGAAAAGTTTCCTAATCTGCTGTCGTGACTGAAATGAGGCCAGAGATCCAGACAATGGTCGGTGTCAAAGACCAGTGACCGATATCAAAAACCATCGCTGAACTCTGCTATGGTTTCTTTTTAATCTCAGAGTTTCATATCTGCTCCCAGTGATTAGTCTTAACAGTGGACTATTTTTTGGAGGAAACTTGACAGCAGGGCAAACACAGCCAGCATCATTCACCGCACGGCAGACATAAATCACAGCCCATAGGCAGCGCTATACATCAGAGCTGTAGTCCCGGCGCATCGATCGCTTCAGACAAGATTGTGATGAGGATTGCGAAAAGAAAAAAAAAAAAATGAATTTCAGCCTGAAGTGCCTCATTTTGATATCCCCCCAACTAGCCAAGCGATGAGGAGAAAATTCTTCCCTTTCTCCGCCCATGTCTTCTTCAATCCATCACCGGTCCACTGCAGGCAAACACTCAAGGACAGGATCCTTTTTCCCACTAAGGGACGCTAAAGCTGAAGCATGACTCCTGGCTGTGGAGTCTATTGTATTAAACGGCTCTCTGTCTCACACTGCTGCGTCGGAAAGACAGGAAAGATGGAAGACGGCCCTACTTGTGTGAGTTCTTCAAACTTTCCCCCCACATTTGTCCTCTTTGTTCTCTTGTCCAACATTAGGGTGGAGTGATTTAAAATCAACAAAAGGCACAAATGCCGGTCGTAAAATGATGAATATTGCAATTAAATCAGGGGATTGTCCATCCATTTTTCCATAAAAAAAATGGATTGAGAGTCTCCACAACCTATTCGGAAAACTCTGCACCTCGGAAGAAGCCGAACCCCTTAACCAGGATTCGATCTTGTGTTCGATACCAGGATTGTCTGTAATATAAAAGCTGTCACGTCTCCAGCAGTGTTGTTTTCAAAACACTGTGCCGTATCCAGCCCATGTGCTGCTTTGAAAGGGAAATAAGGAACATAAAAGCTCTCTGAAGGCTTCGTATTTAGGAGTTAAACTAAGAGGCAGAACCATGGGGATGCAAGGAAAACAATGCAAATCCTCAGACTACGCCGCCTGAAAACATACGCCATATCCACCAGACATTACACACACGTATTCACTCTAAAAACAGACAGGTGAACATAGCGTCTGGAACACACCGTACTTTACAGATCAATGCCAGGGGGGAATCAATGGATGGTTGGGCAGGGGAAGGCAACATGGCTCCAAGCTAAGATATATTTAGACGGTAGTTTGTGTGGGTTTGGAGGGAACAGGGTCTTCAGAGGAGAGAGAGAGAAATATAAAAGAAACAGGACTGAGGAAACGTAATTGACAACGCTGCTGATTTGGACTTCACCCAAGTCTTCCCGAGTCTTCGCCCACAGACTCCAGATGCTGCTCACCTGTGGCGGTGCATCCGCACATCTGATCTGCACGTCCCTCTTTACCAAACCATATGCGAGCTCTTTACAAGCCAGTGAGCTGCCACTTTGTCTTGTCACTTGGATGCTTACACACCAGAATGTTCTCCAGAGAAACACTTCATAAGATCTTCCACGGAGGCAGGAGTAACATCACATGATGAGATGGAGCTGGAACGGCACAAATCTATAAATATGGCGCGCATCAAATCTGGGAGATTGGTAAAGGTTGCCATATTTGGTTAAAATAAATGTCAAGATTTTCCTGTAAGTGTAGGCTATGGTTGGTTGTAAACGTAGACTTCACAAATCAGTCAACTGGGGGCGCCATTTGCAGAAGGAGGTATAGATTCACATCACTCGGAGGAATGCAAAAATGAGGGCATTAGAGGGCGCAAATGAAAACATTGCTTTGACCATAAAAATGGCTTCACTTTTAGAGTTGGCTGAAATACTGTGTAATATATATATATATATATATATATATATATATATATATATAATATATATATATATATATATATATACACATATATATTTGTCAAAGGAGTGTCAAATTACTCGTTTTGGATCAGCTTGGATTGAACTGAACTGAATTGGATCGTTATGCAAGTGTATCGTCACAACCCTAATACACACTATGTATGTAAATATTAGGGGTGTGCAAATTAATCGTTTTGGATCGTTTTGGATCGAACTGACCTAAATCGGATCGGACTGGTTTGATCGTTCAATATTTTTTATGAATCGTTCCTGAATCGCATCGTAGCCTGTGAATCAAGATATGAATCGGATCGTTATGTGAGTGAATCGTCACACCCCTGATATACACTATATATATATTAGGAGTGTGCAAATTAATCATTTTGGATCGGTTTGGATCAAACTGAACCGAATCGGATCAAACTCTGTCTCTTATACACATCTAGATGTGTATAAGAGACAGGTGCAAGTGTTCTTGGAAATTTTACATGTTTGTGTCACTGCATAAGTCACTGCATGAATTTCACAGTGGGCCAGAATTGAAAACTAGAATGATGTCATGGGCCAAACTCAATATATATTGAGAAATCAACTATAAATGTAATTAAAAGAAATCAGTTTCCCATAGATTCTGTCTAATACAACACTGAACAAGAAGGGGGCTGTGGATCAGGGGTTTGAAAACTATAGGATTTACCATAAAATGTGGAGAACAAATCTATAAAATATTACCATAAATTCAACTTTCACATCAAGGTCGGGGCCGCACAATATCGTCCCACGGGCCTCAAATGGCCCACGGGCCTCGGGTTTGAGACCTCTGGTCTAACATGTTCCTCAACACTCTCAGCTTTTTCAACACTTGAATTGTTAATGAGGAATAACACACACACATATATATATATATACATATATACACACACACATATATATATATATATATATAATTAAGTGCATCCTAACAAAGGGCGCGCACACACACACTATATATACACACATATACAGTATATATATATATTTATATAGTGTGTGTGTGCGCGCGCGCTCCCTTTGTTAGGGTTGGCTGCAACTTTATGTGAAGAGGTTAAAAGTAAGACAACAATGCATCACGTTCATGCACGATGTTGCCCTCTGTGTGTGTTTTCTCTTTTCTCTGTTTCTCTAACATTGTCTTGGCCTTGTGTTGTGAAGCTAAAAAACAAAAGAGAAGTCAAACAACACTGAATCCTAATGCTCGTCTTTTTCTTCTTATTGCTTTTACACTTGAAAATAAAATCACCCAAACGGTTTGCTGACAAACGGCAACACAAACGTGGATCTTCTCCCTCCACCATGAGTTCACGTTGCCTTAAAAATGTCGTCCGTTGAGGGATTCAATGGTTACCAATTTGCACCAATCTTATTTAGAAACTATCATCTTCATCCCAGTGAGAACAGATTTCTATATAATGCACTTAATTCAATCCAGACTTTGCATGAAACCCAGTCGACCCTGGTGTTGAGGACGCACACGCACATCTATAATGTGATCACATCTCCATAGGGTAAGGACGCTGGGCCCGCCCTCACAAACACACATATCCATAAGAGATGGAGAGGGGCGTGTCAGCGTGCCAGAGTAAGTGATGGATGGAGGTATGTTGGGGGAAACAGGACACACCAACAGAGAGGCAGTGACGCCCCCCCACCTGTCACCACAGAACAGCCGCAACCACCGGACCACGGGGGGGTAAATATGACAAACAGTGTGCAGGGAAATGATGAGCCGTGCAGACCATACAGGGGTCCACAACAATTCATCAGAATCAGTCAGGACATTGGGCGCCTATGGATGTGGACAGGGAACTGTGGCTGTGGATATTATATGCCTCACGCTTCTCTAGCGCCCTCTAGTGCTACATGGCGGACGCTCCAGTGAGAGCCTTCACTAATACTATAATAAAATTGTTACATGTATTATGGAAATTTCTCAATGCAAATCTACATAGTTTGGTCAGCTTTTATACATGTGAATAAAGTAAAATGTTTGGGATAACAGCAGATTATAAAAATGATAAATATCTCCATGTAAGATCCGTAAATAGAATAGAAAAATGGATAACGTTACATTTAACATACACTTTATCCATAAGTCATCATCGAGTTATAATAGGCAATATGTACTAATTGAAAAGGTGTACAAAAGAATGGCCATAAAACATCACATATTTTACATTAATCTATTTCTTGATGAATAGTAATGTTACCTTAACAATTATTTTGAGCTCAAATTACTGAAAACCAAAATAGAGCATTCATTTCCATTCCTGTGAATTTCTGAAAAAAAAGTCAGTATTTGCGAACTTTTTTATTTTGTAATTAAATAACTGCAGTAAAAATGTGTGTTTTGAGTAGTAATGCTCAATCTTTCCATGGATTTTTACCTAAAGCTGCGCTCGCTTATCGTGCTACAAATCCTAATGCTTTACTGACATCTGCTGTCGTAAAACTAGTATTACAGCCACCATTTGGTTTCAATGCCTGTTATCCCCTTGGGAATTCTCTCCACTGTCTGGTCTGTCAGAATAAGAGTCTGACGCTATGAAAGAGGTTGTTTTCTGCAGCTGCTCTTCACATCTTTAATAAAGTCTCATTCACAGACAACTTAAAATTGACCAATTAATTAAGACAAAACCTGATTAGAGACACTTAAATAACCAATTAGCTTGCGAACCAGAATAAACCACATTTACATACGCTGTTATACACGTATTTCTTCATATATGTAAATATAATATTATATTTTATATGTTAATTATTAATTACATAAATTATATGCAAGTAAAATTATATAATAGAAAATTATATATTTTTTTCACTTTACGCATAACTCGTTGAGGCTCGGGGATCTTTGTTCCACCACTAGAGGGAGGTATACGTCTTGAAATACCCCATGGAACCACCCCTTCTGAGGATAAATGTTTTTGACCGTTTTCTTTAAAAACATAAAGTAGCGATAAAAAAAAAATGAAACTTAGACATTATTATTCACGTTAATTAAATAAACTTTGGAGAGCATTAGACAATAGGGACATCTCTGTCAAGGGAGACGGTTCACATGTACAGTGGAGAGTGTGATGAGGGACACGTAAAAACCGCTAGGGGGCGCAATTGTTGCTTTTTGACAAATACTTGCTTTGACTGGTTGTCTCTGTTTGCTACCTACAGCTTTGCCTTTTCTTTATTGTGGACACCACTGTCCAGGTCCATTAGAATAACCCACATTCTACACTTTATTCTGACATGAGTAGAAACCACACAGAGAAACATCTCTGACGGCCAGAGTGGTCCTTCATAGTGGGTCAAAGTCTGGCCCGTGGCCCTGTTGTTTGTTCTCATGCACAGATTATTTTACAGGAACACAAAAAAAAAATCTTTTGAAATGCAAAGCTCCACTGAGCTGGAAGAGGAAGAAAGAGACTGAGGAAGAGGAGCAGAGATCAAAGTTACACACACAGAGAGACACTCTGTCCCTGCAACATCTGACAATAGGACAGTCAGACACTGAGACTCGAACACTTCCTCACTGTTTATGTTCAACTAAATGTTACTGGAGATACAGAGAGAAATAATAATTAATACCACAGGGAGGGGGAAAAACCAAGAAAAGAAAATTCTGGTCCTCACTCTGGCTCTCCTACAGCCACAGTGAAATCAATGAATAATATAACAACAGCCATAACTCGCATTGAAATGAAAAATATAGAAAGTAGAAAAGATGATTCACATACTAAAAGAAAAGCAGTATATGGGTGAAAAGATATGGAAACCATTTAATGTTTGTTGGAAAAATTTACTTTATCACATGTTCCTCATCCTCCTCCTCATCATTTATGGTTAAAGTCCATAACATGATTAATTTATTTAAACTACCAAATCTTTAACTAATGCAGACAAAGTTAAAGACAAAGAAGTTGGTGTTGATGATGTCTTTTTTATTTTTATTTATTATTTCTGTTGCTTTTTTGTTCATAAACTTAACATAAAACTAAACTGCTGTCTTTGTTTTTTGTTATACATTCTATTGAAATCTATACTTTTACATGTGTATATACATAAATATCAATAAATACAAGGTTCAAAGAAATATAGAAAGTAAATTAAGCATTTTACTAGAATAGAGATTTATTTAATATTGATATATATTTACATGATGATAACAATAATTATGTTATTATTTCAATATACTTTTAATTTAATTCACATTATTATTATTATTATATTATCTTGCACTAAATACTAGTATTGACAATAAAAAGAATATATATTAACTTGTTTTAAAGCTTTGTTTTTGGTCTTTTATCCCAGTAAAAATCAACATTAATTAAATCACAATTTACAGATTATTTTATAATTCTAATCATGATCACTTTTCAGAAACTAACCTAAGTTATCAACCAAAACCTCCACTGCTGTACATAGAAAAATAATAGTAATGATATCATTAACATTTTTTAAACATTATTATTTAAAAATTAAGCAAAATATCAAATATTATAATTAAATAACGAACTACTATTTGTGTTTTATTTCTATTGATATGTTATTATTTTTATTTATTTTTGGGGTAATAGTTGAAAAAATTACTAACAAAGAGCAATCGAATCAAACGTCTGAAAAAAAAATTAAAGGGAATCAATTGCTGGTTTCCTGTGTTTGGTCCAAACTGTTTTACAATTCAGTTTCATCTCAGTTTTGAATTCATCATCTGAACACGTTGGCAAAAACACACAGAGAAACAACAGCGAACGCTGTGTCTCAAATCTCATCCTTTGTCCTCACCTGGCTCACACACACAGACACACGGTCTCACAGTATATGTTTTATTAACAGGAATCTACTGGCCAAGACAAACAAGCCAATAAATATATATATATATTTAAATATATGCCAGTGAAATGAGCTAAGATATTAAAAATGAATTATAGAAAAACAAAGGGGAAAAAAGTGGAGCAGGCCAGATCACCTGAGCCGTTCTACTGAAGGTGACATCACGCCGCTCTGACTCAGGTCTGATCTCCCATCCTCACTGTTCTCTTTGTTACAGAGTGACATCATCAGATGATGTCATCCTGTCAGAACTTGAAGAATGTAGAGTTTGTCCCCACACACACACACACACACACACACACACACACACACACAGATGACGTCAGTCAGCGTGGGTGTGAGCAGCTGCTCTACCCCGGCCTGGTGTCCAGGTCTGTCTTATTTGAATATGAAGTCACAGGAGGACACGTGTCCCTGTCCATCATCACGGCTAATGAAGTCACGGCTTTGTTCATGCAGTACACCAGGCTCATTAGTATTTACCCTAGTGAGGCCTGAGGCCTTCAGTCGATGGCCGTGATCTCACAGCGGCGTGTGACTAACTCCAGCTCTAAGTCACTGGACTTAGTCACTGGTCTTAATTAACAGACATCATCACATGTGTCACTGAGTTATTTCTACTCTTTATAAACTGCAATAAAGGAAGGAAATTGAACTCCTTGTCATCGTGACATTGTGATTCACACCACTGTACACAAAGAAATGCAACCACAGTATTTAACCCATCACTAGAGTCAACAGTGGGCAGCTTTGAGCACCCAGGGAGCTGTGAGTGAGGACGGCGCCATGCTCAGTGGACCTCAGTGGTAACCTGGCAGTTGGTGGATTCAAACCTGGAACCCTCCAGACCAAGTCTGGTTCCTTAATCACTAGGCCACTACTGGCCCAGTTCCCCAAAACTGTTCTCAGTATCACGTGAAATGCTAAACTCTATAGACTGAGGAACTATATCCTCATGGACTGTGTTTTTTTATTATTTCTTTTTTTTACATTTTGTCCAAAAAATAAGGACAAAGGACAAAAATAAGGATAAAAACGTAAGCAGTATTTTTTATTAACTAAACCCCTCAGTACCTTTTAAAGTAAATCTGTGCTGCTGTTTTTTGCTCTTCTTTGTTCATTGACACTGAAGGTGATCAAGCTGTTTATAGAGATAATAACTAGTATATTATTATTATTACTACTACTACTACTACTACTACTACTATTATTATGTTTACATTGATAGGAAAAGGCCAAGGGAGATTAGATGGATGAAGTGAGGGAGGACATGGAGGTAGTTGGAGTCAGAGTGGAAGATACAGAGAACAAGGGGGAGAAGGTGAAATGAAAATGAGATTATAATAAATAATATGTTGATAATTTTTACAAAAAGAACTATAGTGATTGTCATTATTATTATTATTATTATTATTATTATTAGCATTATTGACGACGATGGTAAAAATAGTGTCATAATTTCTGAGGGATTAATAAAGTTCTATCTATATAGTAATTATAATAATAGTGATAATAATAATGCTTTACTTTATTATTATTCTTCTTTACTGTTGGTCGGTTATTCCCTCTTTGACCAATTTCTATCTCTAGGCCTCCTGACTTTCATCCACATCTAATTATATAATGCAAAACTTGGCATTTGTTCTCATTTCATTTAGATAATAAATAAACCTACTGGTCCCAGATCAGTCCATCTGACCGTGGAGTTTTCTACTCTGTCTTAACTTTTCTGTTATAAATGCAGGAGGGCAAATTTCCCTCTGGACTGCCGTAGTGCTTTTATTCAATCATGAACTAATTCACCCATTCCAGTAACTACTTCAAAATTTGTTTAATTTTTTTTACAGAGTTCAGAAGCTATTTACATATTTACTGCATCTTTGGTGAGAGACAAACCAGGTGTGTTCATCCAGGTCTATCATCTCCATGTTGAAGTGAAAACACTTCCGTGTGAAGAAACTCTGGCCCCATCATCCCTGCAGGAGGGCTGATGTGTTTATGTTTACTCTCCACCCCATTTACTCTGTGTTGCTAATCTGGTGGATTACGGCGGCTGCACGGTCACCCGCCCACCCACACACACAAAAACAAACAGGCAGAGCATCTATGACCCCTGCTGGGGGCAGCAGTGAGGACCCTGATGAAGTGCTAATGAAGAGCTGCAGGAAGTGGCGGTGCATGAGAGTGGCTGCAGAGAGATTAGAGAGGCTCTAATGAGACTAATTGTGTGCAGGGTTAGTGACCCCTGGTGGTGCTGAGCTCCCGACACCTGTAAGAGTCACAGCTTGTTTAACTCCCGTGAACACAGATGTCACTGAGAGAACTGGACTGGGCTGCTGTGGTTCCCCCTCCTGCTCAACGGTCCCGCTTCCATCCCTGATCCCCATGCCCTGTAACTCTCCTTCACCTGTAAATGGACATTCCCAATCAAACGTCCAACATCCATGGAGTGTGTTTCCATGACGACATGCCCTTAACCTCTTCTGGCTGCTGCGTCGGCCCCCTCTGCTCGTCTCCCTGCTCTCAGCTTGGGAAATCAGCCTAATAAATAGCTTTATGCAAATAAGAACGTTGACTAGAGAGTCAAGCTGCCAATCTTAATACTTTTATTAAAGTGTCTAAAAACCTCCCTCTCCCCTGTTGCCCTGTTGCCCTCCATCTTCTTTCTCACTTTACTCTTTCCATCTCTGTTCGTCATTGTCTGTCTCCCCACAGCTCCTCTGACACAAACTTTGAGCCTGAATTCAACCGATGACCCCAGGGATGACCTTCGTGTTCTGTACAAGTGCAATGATGGAAGACCAAAAATGTCCTGTTCTATTCATGTCGGGGTTAAATTCCTGATTGTCCAGACCTTGGCTTTTACACTGTCAATGCCTGGTTCTTGTGCTCACCTATTCATCGGTTTAATTTTTTTATATTTTATTAAAAAATATTATTATTATAGTACAGAGGTACATATTAAGGTTTATTGTAAAATATATATATATATATATATATATATATATATATAATTTTATTATATTATTGAAATGTAGATGTGTTTGATTAAACATTTAATTTAGAGGTAATTTTAAGGAAATTATGTGCATTTTATTTCATTTCATTCTATTTAGTGATGTTGGGTGTATATTTCCTTCACCTGTGGTGATTTTGTAAAATATATATAAAAAAAAAAATAACATAATATTGTTTAAGACAGAGATTCTTAACCATTGGGCCCCAGCCCAAAGTCGGGCCTCAGGCGCCCCGTAGAGGGCCCCAGGTCACTCGACAATGAAAAAATTGGGCCTTGGTGCCGAAAAGGTTAAGAATCCCTGCTTTAAGACACATGTAGACAGGCATTTCAAGGGCACCAACAGGGCCTTCTTGGAAGAGTTACCATATAGGTTGGTAGGTTGCATAGTTAAATTATGAAAAATAAACAGTTTCTGCAGGTAGGGTTACAGAAAGCAACAAAATTGTGTACTTTTTCTTTTTATAATCATTTTTTCTTTGATTTAATATATATATATATTTTCTTCCAATTACACAAAAAGATACATTGGTAGAAGAATGATCCTAGAGATGGAGCTACCAGGTAGGAGACAAAGAGGAGATTGATGGATGCAGTGAGGGAGGACATGGTAGTTTGAGTTAGAGTAGAAGACACAGAGAAAGGGGAGATAGAAAACATTTATTCATTGTAGCAACTTCTAAAAAAAGAAAATAAATGGATTCTGTTAATTTGTAGATCTTATTGCTCTGAATTGTTAGAGCTTTGTTTTATGAACATTATGTTTGTTTCAAATCATATAAAATCATTTTTAGTATTGATAGTAAAAATACCACATATTTAAATACACAAATACATATGTATTCTATAGTGGTAAATTATAGATACATTTATTTTAATATCTATTCAAATGATAAAATATTCTTCTGTTAAAATTTAAATAAAAAATTGTGTTAGTCAAAAACTGCGAAGAGATATATTAATAATAAAAAAGATTTACAAAAATATAAAATATTTTAGATACATTTAATTTAAAAAGAGGATATATATATATTTATTACCTAGCTAAGACAAAAACAAATGAATAAAACAATTCATAAAACTTTTTTGTCCTCAACCTTTCTGATAAAAACACAAAGTGTGTGTGTGGTTTCCTGCCTGACAGTGAAGTTAATTCTGCTGTGGTCAGTGACGTCCATGTGTTGTTGTCCACTGACCCTCACTGACACACTGTTAGAATTTTCCATGAACCCCACTGTTGTCCTCTCCACTCTCTAGTCTCCTGCAGTGTTTTCACACACATTTTGACAAACACTTTCCCCAACGCCTCTCTCACCTTCAGTCATCCATCATCCATAACAGCCTGACACTCTGAGCCCAGACTCCAGGGCTCTCATAGCCTCTCCTGTCTCTTCTCCTCACAATCACTTTTTAGGCCGACTGACCTTGTGTGGAACTTTCCAAAGTGTAACAAGAAAAACTAAAGAAATGTTTGTAAAGGTTGGTGTTGCGGAGTGGATCTGTAGAGGACTTTAAGGTCCCACCCCCCAAAACACACACCTACAGATGGAGCTGAGGAGTCAATAATGTCCCCAGTGATTTACTGCAGACCTTCGTCCACGCTCTGAGTCACAATGAACACATCATATGGTGTATGGTTGATTATTGGCTCGGATTACGGAGGATCTTTTCTTATGTACTCTAACTGGTCAAAAACAAAGCAATCAATATATACAATAATCAATATATAAATATATATTGATTGTTCTTTATATATATATATATAAAATAAAACATAACAAGTTTTATCAAGCAGTGATTTCTTTTCATATTTTACTGCACAATACATTATTGCTACCATTGCTACTTCACTAAAATAAATCAGCAAATTGTTTTTTTTTTTAATTTATAAATCATATTTATTTGTGTATTATAGTAATATTTTCTGCAAAAATACACACAAATTTGCAAAATAAAATTTCAAAATCTTACGAATTGTAAATGAAAAAATATTAATAAAAGTGATATAAAAGAATGTCACAAGAAATCAGGGAAAAAAGTCAGCCCGCAAATTTAAATCACAGCGATCTAACTATATTATACGTGTCAAACTCAGGCCCGGGGCCCATATTTGGCTCACAGTGTAATTATACTTGGCCCATAAGATCATATCCAATGTGCCAGTATATGACACCTATATTCTGCCATGTTTTGTTGCATAAGCAGTCGGAGCCTTGCAGTGGTGGCCTCGTGGTTAGGGAACTGGACTTGGGTCTGCAGGGTTTCAGGTTTGAGTTCACCGGTTGCCAAGTTACCACCAAAGCTGCCCACTGTTCACTTTACTGATGGGTTAAATTTAGTAATAAGTCACATAGTTGAGGACAGTGGTGTGAATGACAAGGAGTTTGCTTTCTTTTCTTTCTTCATTCTGTCATACACTAGATTTTCATCATAAAGGAACTCAAGCGACACTGAATAAGATACAAAGTACAACGTTTGTTTCCATAATTGATGAGAAGGTTAAAACAATTACAGTCACTTTGTCATCAAAAATGAAGTTTGACAAGTGACTGTGTTAGAAGCCCCTGAACTAGGATGGTTTAATAAAGTTCTAACTGTCCATCCATCCATCCATCCATCTATTTACCTAACTATCTGGATGCTTCAAATAACAATTCCATTTGAAATTGAGTTGTTTTTTTGGAAAACATTCCCTGGTTTATATAAAGTTTAATGGATTATAGATAAGAAAAGACCAGAACACCTGTGAATATTCACAGAACCAATGCATTAGGAATATAGTCCAGAACCGGAGAAGACACGTTTAACAAATAAAGTCCCTATGATCACAATCCTCTCCCTCTGTCTCCCTCCTTGTCATATTTTAACATTCACAGTCATGCATGACCAATGGAGTTGCCACTGCAGGCCTGTCATTCTCAGACTTTTCCCAGCGATGGATTCAGAAGGTAATTGGCAGCAGGATTGGGACGTGAAATGGATTTCTCAAACCAGATACATGTATTACAGTGTGTGTGTGTGTGTGTGTGTGTGCGTGCGTCATGTATATTCTAATGGGTTTCGACAGCATCTGTGAGCATGCATTACTCATTACACGCACATCTCCAAGCTGACACGTTTAAGTGTATGACATGTCACTCTGACTGTATCTGGAATACATTCGTCCCCTCATCACACCAGCGTCACTGTTACAGTCCACGCCTCCTATGTTTAACCACAGACGTTAAATGCATTTGTTTCATTTTATACAGTAAATAAAAAAAAAAATAGCTTCTACAATGTCTGCATTAATTCCACTCTGTGTCGGGGACTTGAACACTCCTGACACTGACAGCCACTCCTGACAGATGATGAATTAGAATAACAATAGCGTGCGGGGCAGATGTGACCAACAAAGCCACTGTGACATCACGCTCAATAAATGAGGGGCAGCTACTGCCCCGGTTCAGATGCTGTGGGTGTTGACCCAACACAGCCCAGGTTGTAAATGGGTCAAGGGTTGTGACCACTGGTGGTGACCCATTAGTCATTAGGACACTTAACACCCTCATTCTGAGTGACCCCTCCTCTTGCATGTGAGCTGGCACGTGGTTGGTTCTGATGACTTCTTTATAGACTGCGGCAGGAGTCGTTGAAAAGAGGAGCAGAGGGAGAATCAACGGAGCCATTGATCCAATGAGGAAATTTGTTTGATTTGTTTCCACTCGGCTGTGAAACACTTAGTGACTTATTTGACCGAGTTGGTTTGATTAAACAGTGGATGTATCGTAGCAGTAACACACTGGAGTAATGGCCGAGTATGAAATATCCGTCTGTGCAGAGGAAATGTTGGAGTGATGCAGTGATCTGTAATGTCTCATGATGTTTTGTCCTACAGAAGGGAACATCCATACTACAAATTTGAAAAAAAATTTAAAATTTGAAAAAAAAAAAAAAAAACACTAGAAGCAAAAGTTAAATTAGGGAAAGATATAAAAAAAAAAAATGGAGAAATAGGCAGGCGCTCATAGGTAAAAGACAGCCGGTCTCCACCATTGTTCCCAACTAAAGATAAGGGATGTCCATTCACATCCTTCGGCTGACATTATCAGCATAATTATGTGCTACAATTACATACTGTAAGTATAGATTGTTTTTCCAATTATAAAAATCTAATGAAACAATGTCTGAGTTTTGCCAAATTTGCTGAAATCACACATAGGTCCCTGAAATGTTTACTTCAGTTTTGTGGACAAACGGCTACACATCAGTATTAGTTGATATCAGAATCGGATGTTAGATAGTTGGACAATTTGTCCAAAATGAGATATGAAACAAAGTTGTTATCGGACATCTCTAGTTATGATAAGTTGACCTAATAAAGCAGATCTCCAAAACCAACTGCCAGATATTTTTGTGTGAAGTTTTTATGTTCTTAATGATCAAATTTTGACAACCAAAAAAAAAAAAAAATACTCCCTTTATACTAAGTATCCTGTCTGAGGGTTACATGTTGGGAGATGTCTCTCTCACTATATGTCATTGAGCACACACTCTTGTTGTAACCAAGCTTTTGTTGGACGATCCCACATATGCATGTTGTTAGCGAGCCTCAATTTTTGGTACAAATTATTATTAAAAAAAAAAAAAAAAGGAAAAAGACGCAACAACAAACCTCACTAACACACAATAATTCCTGAGTCACGGATTTCTACCGTTAGGTGAATGTAGACACATTCCTATTATCTTCATCATCGCCCTCAAATACAACCACCTGAAGGATTACACACTGGAGAGGAAGACGTTGTCCAGACTGTTATTAGTGTGAGCAGAACCCTGTTTACAAACTAGAATCTCCTGCCCTTCTCCCCACACACTCTCCTCCTCCATCTCCTCCTTTTTTATGTTGACTACAGATGCATCCTCATTCCCATTCACCAGAATTCTGCTTATTATGTCAGACCCAGGAGGATCAGCATGGCAGTCTCTGTGAAAATGTCCATCTGCCCAGAAGGTCCGGACACCTTTGAACCACAGACGCTGAGCTCTACATCTTAACTGGTGCAGTTTTTTGGTCACTTTTCTCTACAAAGTCCAGGCTCACTGTACCATTATTATGTCACTTGGACTGAGAGATAATAACTTGGAGCTACCAATCAGGGCTCTAAAGTGAGACTGCTGATGACGAGGGTGGTCGGCCCCCCGTTTGATGGAGACCACAAAGAGGAGGCCTGGGCTGATAGATGCTGAGAACATGCTGAGATGATCTGCCTGTAATTGGGCACTGAGCTTGACTGCTGAGGCATTATTGGGCTTCTGAGCACCGCCTGATGTTCTCCATTCTCTACCCACTGCAAGAAAATGAGCAGGGTTCTTAATGGGCAGAGACGGGGGGAGACAGATGGAGGGAAAAAAGTGGAGGAGCAGAGTAAGAATGAAGGAGGATGAGGAGGTGAATATTTATCTTCTCTGATTCTTCACTAACCACATACTGTCAGATGCAGACGCACACCCGGATGTTGATGTACATTTGAAGAGCCTTTTTTTTTTCCTATTTTCTCTTTGTAAAATGTTGTCTCACCGCTGTTTATACAACAGCTGCGGCAATAAATCAAAAGAAAATTGAAAGAAAATTGAAGTGAGATAGATACGGGAGAGGGCAAATATAGAGGGAGATGGAGGGAGGTGAGAGGAGGGGAGGATGAATGATGGAGAGGCAGAAAACAGCAAACAGAGCGAGGCTAAAGTGATGAGAAGTGTGAGCAAAAGAAAAGCAGATTAAAATATATGTGTATATAATATATTGCCCCAGAGGTTTAGCAATTTATCTAGGTTTTCTTCCAACTGATGTCTGAAAAATACATTTCAGCTCAGAGTATTATTAAAATCTGATTCAGAAGTAGAGGTGGAGTTTTTTCATTTAACTTTTTTAACCAAACTTGATAAGGAAAGTGTGAAAGACTAAATTGTTACTGCAAATTACAGATTTATTGCACATACAGCAGTGGTTTCTATACGACTACTTAATACTGTTTAAATCGGGGATAATCAAACTAAGGCCCGGGGGCCAGATGCTTTGTTCAGCTTTGTAATCTGGCCCACCAAATTAGTTATACCAAATTATACCACTGCATTTTCCCTGCAATATGAATTTCTACCCATAGGTGGGTCCCTGTGTCCAATTTAAAGATTAATTTGGTTCTGTTGAAGTTTACATGGCTGTTTATATCTTCTACTAATTTACTTACACATCCACCATAGATGCCTTATGGATGTAGGCCAATTTTTCTTTTTGTGACCGAAATGGAACATATGTGAGATATCGGAAAGTGTCGATATCACAAAAGAGTAAATATTACCTAGATGGCATTTTGCCCCAGTGTGGTTGTTTGCTAATTTGCTAATTTTTTTTTTGGTTGTTTTTTTAGTAAGCAAGAGTTAAAGATGCTGAGATTCCCTTTAGGAGAGACAAGGATGGACAGGATCAGCAATGAGTTGATTAGACGGACAACACAGACAGGAAGGCTTGGAGAAAAAGCTAGAGAAGACAGATTGAGATGGTTTGGACATGTTCAGAGGAGGGACAGTGGATACATTGGTAGAATAATAATCCTAGAGATGGAGCTACCAGGTAGGAGACAAAGAGGAGATTGATGGATGCAGTGAGGGAGGACATGGAGGTAGTTAGAGTTAGAGTTGAGGATATAGAGGACAGGGGGAGACGAAAAATGGCGCTGTTGCAACCCCTGAAAAAGGATACGGCGAAAGGAGAAGAAGAAGTTTTAGTTAGCTGGATCTAGAGTAAATCCTACTTCTGATACATTATTTTCCACAATTTCCAGAAGGATACTCCCGACTACCTTAATAAACTTCTATCTATCTAAATGGGCCAGTCATATTTTTGCTAAATCATATTTTTCTGATCACATGATGTCTATTACACAGTGAACTCCAAATAATTTCTTTGACATTGTCAAGTGCTCTGCTAAAAAGATCTAAATAAAATCTGAACTGGAAAAGTCAGTAAATGTGGAAAATATCCAACGATATCTCTAATATCATTGAAGTTATTTGGAAAATACGTCCAACATTCCATCAATACTTTCTAATTCATTCACTAAAAGCAGAGTCATAGTTGATAAATACTGAAGGAATTGATCAACCTTTTCCAATGTTTTTACTATAAAGTTTAATCATTAAAAATCAAGGGATAGCATGAAATCCTTGCCAGATTTGTCTGCAAAAAATCCTGACCCTCGTCTGCTGGATTTTCTTTGGCTTGATGCCATCGGCATGGAGGGGCTCCAAATGCCCCCGCCCCACAAGTTGCCCTCCACCACTTGGTGGGGTCGCTCGTGGCTCAGCCCTTTTTTTCGAGTCATCATCCATTCCTTTGTTAGTCCACTACAAAGTCCCAGCTGCAGCCGCGCTGCCAACATCAGCAGCAGCAGCTCGCCGAGAAAGGTCACATCTAATGATCCGGACGTCACGCTGGAGCTAGAACCAGCTTTGACAGGAAGTGCGGCGCCCAGAGGAGAGGCCGTGTTTGTGTCTGTGTTACTGCTGACTTTGAATTAGTGCATTTCCTCTCCCTTTCTAGGTTAAACTCTGAGCTTTGATCTGGTCTCACATACACACACACACAGCGCCACCATGGACACCACTGCACTCCTCACACACACTGACAGCAATTTAGGCACAAGTGTCTCGCCCAAGGACACTTCAGTATGCAGAGTGAAGGAAGCGACCTTCTGGTTCCTCAATGACCCGCTGCAGTTGGCTGCTGGGCTCGGTTAAGCTGAGGTGAGCATGAGGAGAGACCGCTGGTAGTTCCCTGAGCTTGGCTCACGTTATGAATAAAGATGGTTGATTTCCCAAAACCTCTCCAGAACTCTGTTGGTGATGCATTTCTATGAGCCAGACATTCCCAGTGTGCTGAGCACAGGGAGGAGTAATGCCAGGTTTGACAGGGCCTCCAGATTATTACGCTATGGTGAGAGCAAGAAGGATTCAAGTTCTCCACAGCTGGTCAGTCAGTTTAACAAGAACATTAGATCACTTTAGTGGTTTTATGGACCAGAATGTACAGTCAAACAAACCAAAAGACAGGACAGACAAAGGAGGTGCAGGGGTAGGACAAGAAGTCCTGCATTGGTTCCTATATCAAAACTCTAGTGATCTTGTACAGTTACTTTAAGTAAATACTTCATTTGAACCAGGGGTGGGCAAACATTTTGGCCTGTGAGATAAAAAATAAATAAATAAATTAAAAAAGGCATGTATAAACCCCCAAATGTTAAATTTCTCATAGCATTTATGATGTCATCTACTGGGGAAATGCAGGTATTGCAGGGAAAAGACAGAAGTGTCATTGTGATATAAATAAATAACTTAATTTGGACAAAGATGGCAGGCCGCATTACAAAGCTCAATGAGTCGCATCTGGCCCCCGGGCCTTAGTTTTAGTAAACCAAAAACAATACATATCTCATTTAATATGATACATATTGTATTTAAAGGAGCGTTTTAGAATGCAAAATGAAACATTAGAATAATAATTTAAAAAAAAATCTAATTAAGACAAAAAATATATATATATATATATATTTTTTTTTTTTACAGGTGTAGGAGGTGTAGAAGGGAAGCCAAAGGACCATTGGCTGATTAACTGTAAAACTATGACCTCTTCATGGAGACCAGACAAGGACACCAGAGAAGATGAAAGAAAGAAAGAAAGAAGAAAAAAAAAAAAAAAAATGGGGAGGACAAGAAGGCAACTGCTGTATGTAATAGTCTCCACTGTACTTTCAAAATAAGACGGTTGATGAAGCTGTGTTCTGATTAGATTCACTCATCATGGACCCAAATGCCTCCCTCACCGTGTCAGTGTTTTTCCTCTGCACCTCACTTTTACACCTAAGCAGGTGCTGGGTTGACTCATTCTGTCCCGCGGTGACATCATCAGTGAGGCATTAAACTCTAAGCCTCTGGTTCTGTGGTGAAGAAAGTTTAACCCCGCTGTCAAAGCCCCTGGTGGGATCCAGGCACCACGCTGGATGAGAGAAAGAAAGAAGAAGAAAAGAAAAAAATGGGGAGGACAAGAAGGCAACTGCTGTATGTAATAGTCTCCACTGTACTTTCAAAATAAGACGGTTGATGAAGTTGTGTTCTGATTAGATTCACTCATCATGGACCCAAATGCCTCCCTCACCGTGTCAGTGTTTTTCCTCTGCACCTCACTTTTACACCTAAGCAGGTGCTGGGTTGACTCATTCTGTCCCGCGGTGACATCATCAGTGAGGCATTAAACTCTAAGCCTCTGGTTCTGTGGTGAAGAAAGTTTAACCCCGCTGTCAAAGCCCCTGGTGGGATCCAGGCACCACGCTGACACACCTCTCTGTAGTTTAGAGAGCCTGTGTTTGAAGTCAGCGGCACAAATGGAACAGGGCTGACTGTACGAGAGGCTGATTTGAGCTGATAAAGATTCAGTGAAGCAGCTCGGCTCCAGACTCTGCACAAACACGGGCCCGCGGTGGCTGAGAACTGTGCGTGAGTGGGCGTGGGTGGGGATTTGCATGGAGAAATATTTGGGGGTAATTAGCGAGGAGAAATGCACGCACACATGCGTCGACTTAATGACGACTCCGTGAGAGATTTACAGGGGACGGAGCAGAGGGGAGTCCATGGAGGGGACAAATGTCTGTATTAGCTCCCATAAATTAAAATACATAAACACGGCCGCATGAAATAATGGTGCAGCTGCAGACATTTTGTGCCCAGCTGCATAAATTCCCACATGCCAATGTGTGCACGGACACAAAGCAAAGCAAAGTCCGAGCGTTTAATATTGGCGTATGAATTACCGGCGACATGAACGTTGCCAACATTGAGGAAACAAACAGAAAGAAATAAAAGAGGATCATGTTTCCGACCGGCTACTTTTTCATTTTAATTTCCATGTTTATTCAGGAGGTGGATATTCTGCTCCAGTTTTAGGAAAGTACACCCGCTCCCCAACTGGGACCTGTCTTAACACTTATTGACCCGTGCAGAGAACCTGCAGTCTCTTATGGATTATGAATGCATCAGGGCCGGGCTCTGAGCCCAGAGAACAATCCAGGGCCTGGAAGTGAAAGTGAGGGTGAGTGGGCAAATTAAGGAGGTATGGATGCTGGGTGGATTTCCACCTCCGACTATTTAAATAAAAACAACAATAAAATGGACCATTGGAGTCATTTAACTTCAGCTGATAATCAAGCGTGAACCGATCAATCGACAAACCCGTCTGTCAGTTGTAATCAGGTAATGGTCGGGCTGCGTGCCTCAGCTCTGGGAGATGAAATCCCAAAATAAACTGTCGATAAAGGTAAAGAGAAAAGGTGTGAGGAAGGAGTGAAAATGCTAATAGATAAAGTTGCCCGTGTCCAACAGTCCACTATATTGCTGTCTTTGAGTGAATAGTCCATTATTTCCCAAATTGGTTATTGGTCTGCATTGATTTTCTCATCGAGTCTCCCTCTGAGCTCCAGGTCGTCCCACACAAGCTGTCCACCCACTGTTCTGCTTTCCAGCTTCTCGCCTGGATACCCACGGCTTGACCGCCAATGCAGACCCCCCCACCCACGAGCCATCACCCCTCCCACCAAGGAGAACACAAAGGCTGGGCAGACGTCTCTATTACAGTACGAGATAGAAATATAACTTAAACAATCAATCCATTCCAGGACAGCCAATGACAATGTGTGTTTTGTGTGAGCTAAATTGCCGGTTACACTTTTCCTCGTTGGCAAACAGAGTCCATTGATTTCCTAAGCAGCTGGATATTTAGATACCGGTGTTTGTCTTTCGTTCTCTCTGTGTCGTCGATCCATATCATCCTTATCCCTCACACACATTTCACAATAGAAACAAGCCTAAATACTCTGTGTTTGGCTGATCCCTAACTCAGCAATCCATGACGTCTTCCCGCAGCTCCCTGAATGCATCGATGTCACTTAAAGGTTGCAGGAAGGAGAAAGTGTTTGCGTGAGAGAGAGAGAACTCAGAGATTATGAAGTCAGTAGTACACCAGGCACGTCTGACTATCAGCCTATCAGTGGTCTCTGCAGCAGATAGATTCTTTTCAAATGGATTCATTGTTCCTTCTCTCCCCCCTCCGTCTCATGCTTACTTTGTCATGGGGCTGTTATAGATCTGAGCAGTGCGCCCCACGCTCAATCTACACTCCATTACAGCGTGTGGATGAAAAGAGGGAGAAGAAGAGAAGTGCGAGGGCCTCTGAAGAAGAAGGAGAAGAAGCCATAAACTCAGAATCATCAATAAAGTCGGCAGCAGTAGATCAGCTGCTCAGAGCTGGAGCATTGTGCTGCTGATGCTGATCAGAACTGTTTATTTTTTCTATAGAGATTAAAAAAATAACCATTATCAGGATTGTAGCGTTAGTAGGCAATGAAGTTTGCCTAAACTAAGGGTCTCAAACTCACGTCCCGTGGGCCATTTGTGGCCTGTGGAACGATTTTTTGTGGCCACCACCTTGAAGTGAAAGTTTAATTTATAATGATAATTTCTAGATTTGTTCTCCATATTTTAAGGTGAATCCTATAGTTTTAAAAACCCTGATCCACTGACTCCTTCTGGTTCAGTATTGTATTACACAGAATCTATGGACTGTCTCTTATACACATCTAGATGTGTATAAGAGACAGGTCAGTTGTAATCAGGTAATGGTCGGGCTGCGTGCCTCAGCTCTGGGAGATGAAATCCCAAAATAAACTGTCGATAAAGGTAAAGAGAAAAGGTGTGAGGAAGGAGTGAAAATGCTAATAGATAAAGTTGCCCGTGTCCAACAGTCCACTATATTGCTGTCTTTGAGTGAATAGTCCATTATTTCCCAAATTGGTTATTGGTCTGCATTGATTTTCTCATCGAGTCTCCCTCTGAGCTCCAGGTCGTCCCACACAAGCTGTCCACCCACTGTTCTGCTATCCTTTCTACACTTGTTTTATTCTCTTCAACAGGAAAAAAAAATGATCCTACTTCTTTCATAATTTTTAAGTAGTTTAATTAAAGGTAGTCTTTAAATCAAGTTCATAATTAAAATAAATTCAATCAATGAAGTTTGCCTCAACTAAGGGTCTCAAACTCACGTCCCGTGGGCCATTTGTGGCCTGTGGAACGATTTTTTTGTGGCCCCCACCTTGAAGTGAAAGTTTAATTTATAATGATAATTTCTAGATTTGTTCTCCATATTTTAAGGTGAATCCTATAGTTTTAAAAACCCTGATCCACTGACTCCTTCTGGTTCAGTATTGTATTACACAGAATCTATGGAAAACTGATTTTTCTTTTTGTTTGTTATGTACGCTGAAAGCTGATGCGGCCCTTCGGTTAATTGATAGTGTAGATGGTGGTTCTCAACTTATTTGAGTTTGAGACCCCCGATCTAAACCAAACCTGAACAAACTCTGGTCCGGGGGCCAGATGTGGCCCGTTTGGCATTTTAATCAGGCCCACAAACTTTTATTTTTTAACCAAACTATCCTACGGATTGCCATCATCCTTTAACCTCCACGTTTATTAAAATGCACACATTTCTACAATATTTTGGCTTTTATATGATGACTTCGACATGTTATTTTATAGATTAACAAAAATTCTCCATGTATCTGCTCTTGCTGTTGACTTGGTACCCACGGTCCAGGAGCCATAACATATTTGCCCACAAATGCTTTTAACTATTGCAAACCATCTGTAGTAAATAGAAAGACATGGAAGAAGCACAAGTACAGTGTTTTTGCACATCTGTATTCATTAGTGTGCAGTGACATAAAGACAATACAAGTCTCAATTAAAGCAAAATGCAAGACTCTAAACAAAATGCAGTTATGTTGAATATATATATACACACACACACACATACACACATACTCCTATAGAGAGATTGAGGGAGCTCACTGCTTGTAGGGAATCAAACCCCTGCCAACACACTATTAAGTTGAATTCCCCTCCACAACTGTATTGAGCTGCACCTCACTCTTGGTAAAATTCATATACAGCAGCACAGAGACCAATGCTGCAGGAATGAGCTTTGGCAGCGAGTCAGAAAAAAAAAAAGAGAGAAAAGAGCTTAGTGGCAAAAGTTAAGAGGACGTGACAGCTCTGGTCCATCATGCCTGACAGCAGACAGCTCCATTTTACCAGCACACACTGACTGTCGCCTCATGCCTCAGCAAAACACAGCAGGTTATTGGGTTATGGTCTATACTATGTTTTTTTTTCTCTCCATCTTTGCCCCATCAGTCAAAATTTACTCACTGTCAACAAAAACCAATGACAAACCAGTGTGATTTCACTGTAGAATGAACTTCATATGCATTTGAGGAAGTATATGGATACAAATAGACACCATGGAAAATAATTATTTGATCAATAATTAATATTAAAAAAATAATAATTAAAGCATAGACCAACACAAGCTGAGAAAAAGGAAAGGATGGAGGAGGAGAGAAGCAAAATCCATCAACTTACCATTGAAGCCGGTGAAGTTTCCCCAGTCCAGCAGAGAGCTGTTGAAGGACGGCAGAGACATGTTGTAGAACAGATCGGTGCCGTTGGACGGGTTACGCATGGTGTCGCTGAACAGATTCATCTGCAGCAGAGTCTTGATCAGATAGCGCAGCATTTTTGCCCCTCTGACAGGGACCTGCACTCCTGTGCTCCCAAGTTCCTCAGCTTCTCAGTGAGAGTCTTGCAAAGTGGTCACTGTCTCTGTTTCTTCAGCCTGGTTGTTAAAAGCTGGAGTGAAGAAGTGTCTTTCCAAATTCAGCAGAAAATTTCCTTAAATTCTCCCAAAATAGGAGGAAAGTGAAGAAAAATCAAAATTAGGGCTCGGGTGATGAATTGGGTTCTGATGTCAGAATAATCGTGGCCCCCGCCCCCTGCTGTGAGTCCCTCCACTTCCTTGTCAGCATCGGATTGTTGGGTCCTCCTTGATCCTTTTGTTCTGGGATCACATAACTTCACAGACCGTCCGCCACCACACAAAAAGAACAGGCTCTCGCCGGTGTAAAAGAATCCAGCAATGTGATGATGACCCCTTTGGATTTGCTGCTCCGCACTCTCCAACCCCTCCTCCTGGCTCCTCCTGTGTCCCTCCCTCCTCTCTTTTTGCAGCTCTCTGTTCCTCTCGCTCTCTCTCTTTCTCTCTCTGACTGTGAGATGGGGTCCCCCGAGGGTCCAGGAGGGAGAGAGAGCAGGTGCTGTTGGCAATAAATGTTTAATTATTACATTAATAATCATCCCAAGAGGATCAGAGTTGGTACGGTGGGTAAGAGAGGGAGAATAAACTTCCTGTCACTGTTTTTTTTCCCACAAAACCCACACACGGGCAGACATATGCCTATAGGTCATCTCATATACATAAATACATGCATACAGTATGAGCCAGAACAAACAGACACATGGACCAGTCAAACTCCAGCAGCGTTATGTGCCACTGCGTTTGTCTTCCTACTTTTCAGACCTTTCCTGCATGCACTGATGTGCTGCATACAAATATAAATGTTCTTTTCTCCCCTTTTTTGTCTTTTTTTGACAAAAGCTGAAGTTTGCATGAGGGGAAAAAAAAGGAGATTGTAGCTTTGCAAAGCAAGAAAAAAAATGAAAAAAAGTCTGACTTCAGCTTGGGGGATGTGCAAAATTTTGTTAGAAAAATTAACTGGTAGAACTGAAGCAGTCAAGTGAGGAAAATGACAAACCCAGGTGTTTAAACACCACAATTACAGCAGTGCAGGGGAATAATACATGTGACTGGTTTTGTAATTTTGAATTACATATATTTTTTTACACAGAGGTGAAACAGTTAGGAACTATCAGGAACAGAAAGTATATTTTACTAAGTTCAAACATAAATACCTTCAGTTTTTCCAAACAGAACAGCAGAAAGAGGACGACTGGAGAGCACAGACACCAACACTAAAGAGCGAAGGAAAACCACTCACAGAGGTGTCTGTACCCAGAGCACCAGGTGAGATGAGTCAAACTAACGAACAGGTAATCACAGGGGACAGGTGAGTGAGGTGACACTGATCAACACAGAGATAGGTAGGTAGACAGACAGACAGACAGACAGACAGACAGACAGACAGACAGACAGACAGACAGATAGATAGATGGATAGATAGATAGACAGATAGACAGATATATAGATAGATAGATAGACAGACAGACAGACAGACAGACAGACAGACAGACAGACAGACAGACAGACAGACAGACAGACAGACAGACAGACAGACAGACAGACAGACAGACAGACAGACAGACAGACAGACAGACAGACAGACAGACAGACAGACAGACAGACAGACAGACAGACAGACAGACAGACAGACAGACAGACAGACAGACAGACAGACAGACAGACAGACAGACAGACAGACAGACAGACAGACAGACAGACAGACAGACAGACAGACCAAGCAATTTTGTTGTATTCGTTGCAATGACAATAAAAGCCTTCTGATCTGATACATACATTATACATTACATAACCATAATGTTACACTAACTATTGCAACTCATAAACGGGTATTCTATTTCCTAATGTAGGTTTTTACTGAAAAAATACAATATTCCTGACTTTATGTTTATCATATAAGACTTATTGGTAATTATATTGAAAATGCATTAAAAATAAACTTAGAAAATGAATGCAAAAACATATTTACAGTTTTGAGAAATCCCTACACTGTGATCTCTCTGTGCCAGTATGTGTTTGTGAATCTGCATGAAATAAATTTACCCACATGCCTTCAATCATGCTCAAGCATGCTACAACGCTAATGCCTGGTCCACATATCATCATTGAAATGCACGTGTGATGGTATCAGTATGGCCGCATGTGGCTGGAAGGACGGCCCACCGACACCCTTAGTGTGAGGTCCATTAACGACGCCCGTCCTCCCCCATCCGGATCCTGTCCTCCTGCTCCATCCCGGGGACAATGGGAACCATCACACGGACAAACTTGCCGTGACGACCCCTGTCTCCTACTCCGTTTCTCTGCTTGTTTCCGGTCCCTACTCCTCCTGCTTAGTTATAGCGGGTCTTCAATTCATGGGGCATCTGTGGCACCAATGTTCACAGAGACTACCCTGGTAGTAGTGGTACTCATACAGGTACCGCAGTCAAGGTTTTAAAGAAAGACCCTGGAGATAAAACCTACTGTATCACCATCAGATTATCCAGGTTCATGAGCAGGGCAGCAGAGAAGGAGCTTCCACAATTCTCAACCACATTTAAATTCATGTTATATTGTGTGGGAAAAGTTTAGAGAAGCAGCGCAAGGTTACCTGAGTACTGCAGACGAGGAGATCGTGGGAAGAGAACTGAGCTTCAGAGAGACGAGTAATACATAAAACAATACGCGCTGATGTCAGTGGCCTCCACCGTTCTGAACCCACTGGGTTTAACTTGTCTTTTTTCATTAATAGCCACGCCAACCGTCTACACCTATGCTTGCAAGGGAGGGGGATAAAGAATTCTGCTTTCTTTTTCACCTCAGTGTAGACACCTACCTTTATAACCCAGAAAAAAGGAAAACAGGAAATCCAACCAAAAACATAGACTAAGCTTGATCAAGAACCCAACCTGCGTTCATTTCAGCTCTGTTCTCAAATCTTTTCCTGCTCTTTTTTATTAGATTCCAATAAAAACTCCATACCAAAGCTTGTTCACTTTTAGGCAACAAAGCCTGCAAAATTTTGCAGCCTGTTTTTTGGGTTAAAAAGGAAGGAAGGATGTTGTTGTTCATCCCAAGTTTCCTTTTTTTGGGTTGGGGGATTTTTCTCTCCATTTTACCCATCAAAATAGTGGGGAGCAGTGTGGGGACGATACTATGCTCAGCAGTAAGCTTGGTGTTAGGGGGATTCTAACCCGTACCCCTGCGGACCCTAGTCTGTTTTCTTAACCACTAAGCCACCAACTACCCCAACTAAAAACCCAACAAAACATAGCACAGTAATGATGTTGTAAAATCTTCCTAACTCCCAACTGCACGCTTGATTATGTCTGTAATAAACTACACATAATGAGCCAACAGTAAAGCTCTGCTTTTGAAATATATGTGTGTGTGATCGCGCATAGTGTGGTTCATGTCCTGAACATCCCATAATTCTCAGTAATGAGTGGGAAATCATGACGGCCATGTTTTACTAGTCAAGCTGTACTGTATATATTTTAGCCAAAACAAAAAGAAACAGAAATATTAATATAATTCTATTGGTATATATAAATATATAAAGTGTAGTCATTTCATTTTGTTGTGTTTTAATTAAAGTTTTTTTCTACTTCTGTACACAGACGCTGCACAAGTAACACTGCGATGAGACAGCGCCGTATTTATCACCGTTATTAAATCGCGACACACGTTTTCCGTATGAGCAAAATGCAGAGCAGCGGGTATCTGCATGGTGACCTCAGATTGAGGCGTGAAACCAAATTACATGCAGATCCATCAGACAAAGGGATGAAGGCTGCTGTTGAGCCCTTCATACAAATGGAAATGCTGAGGCGCCTTATTAATGTCAACAACGTATGATTCTATGTCTCGCTTCGAGTCTTTAAACTAAAAGCATGTGGGAGAAAATGAGGAAAAATTGTTTTCTATTTATCACTTCATCACTGTCAGTGCGGTGAACGTAGAAATAGCTTGACTCACATATATATGTACAGAGGAATAGTCTTTAACCATGAAGTTCCATTGGAGGCCACTAGCTTGTGGCTGTGCTGTGTATATTTGAGTTAATGAACAGGAAGATGAATTAGTTATTCAGCTCTAAAAATCTGAAGTGCTGCCAGAGTTGAAGCTGAATACTAATGGCTTCATGCTAAGATACCGAAGCCACAGTACGGATTCCTGATAATTCTACTAGACAGGAATTTAATTTTCTTCAATGTCTTTTATTTATGTATAAGTATAGTACAGACTATATGTATAATATTTTCTCTACTTCAGCAGTGGTGGCCTAGTGGTTAAAGAAACAGACTTGGGTCCACGAGGCTTCAGGTTCAAATCCACCAGTTGCCGGTTTGAGGTGCATTGCAGCGTCCCAACCCACATAACTTCTTATGGGCTCATCACCCACAGGAAGGCTCAAAATATGGTGCAGTGTCATTTGGGTGGCACCAGCTGCCCCTGCGACCCGGCAACGGACAAGCAGAAGAAAATGAATGCGTTTTCTCTAGCTGCCATCTGCTATACAAAAGCTTGGAATAAAAACACAACCACATCAATTGCATGATCGCACCAAAAGTCACCTTTTAAGATCTTCAAGGACATATGGTTATAGTGAAAATGCTGCTCTATAACAGCCGTATAGGATGACTGCATGTCAACAAAACCCTTGACATATACGAGTTTTGATAACTGTGATATATAAGGCCTTCCTACCATTAAAAGTTACCATGTGGCGCTAATGAACCCAAAACATGTCGTGAGGACGGTTGTTATCGAGGCAGGAAAACTGCTGTTGGACTAATGAAGGCGCAACGCCGGCTTCTAAGGAAGTAATAAACCCCAGCTTTGAACATGGTGAAGAAGGAGGAAGTATGCACTCTGTAGGTTGCAACATACTGCTTTCTTGTGTTGGGCCAAGCGATGACATCAATCGCAGTTATTGTCAAACTACAAGGATGAAGACAAATAGAGACAAAGGTTCTACCCAAAGTACTGCAAACATAAGTTTTCCGTCTGGCAGACTCATAAATAGACTCTGCTCTAATTCTCCTCAGCCTCTTCCCTCCTCACCACTATGACTATGCACTTTTGATGCCTGACCATTCACTTTTATGTGCTTTTATTTTTTGGAAGCCAAAGGTGGTTAAACATTTCTGATTTGGCATCCTTTATTTCGTTTCCTCCCACTGCTCTGCTGCTAAAATACAACTTTTGTTTCATTGTATATTCCTACCCTGCAAAATGACAAATGAAGGTCTATCTATCTGTTGTGCCAGTTCTTCTTTGTTCCAGCTCTACTCGTTTCAACTAATGCCAGATCAATGTTGAGCCCTGATGGTGTACAATAAAGGTAGAGTATAACCACGACTTCTACACTTGGACAATTCCTTTTCTCGTTAAGGTTTAAAAATCCCTTCACGGAAGCCCATCATGGTCAAGATGTTGTTGTTAAAGAGACTGAGTCTTAAACACAGGCTGACACATAAATGTAATTGCACTTTTAAAATATCCTTTTCCATCTGGAGCCATGTCAGTCTTAAAGTGAACAAACTCGGAGTCATTTAGGACCTGGCGTTTTGCCTTTGGCGATGGACACTCCATTCACTCTGAGTGTTTAGTGAGTCCCCAGTGTAAGTAGATGATGCTGAGATTAAACTGAATGTTATATTATGTTTCATACCTTTTATCAGTGTCTTTGGAATAGCCTTATGACTTTTTTTTTTATTTCTCACTATATAGTGTGGTGTGATTTGGGTGGCAGTCATGGAGACTGCTGCCCCTTGTGGACACAAGGATAAAGATAAGGATGAGACTGAAGGATGTTGTTGTTCATCCCAATTTTGTGGCGGGGAATTTGCCTCTGCATATAACTTATTATTATTACTTATATATGAGCAGGGCGGCAGCTAGGTAAAACAGCGCCGGGGGAGCAGTGTGTGGGACGATACGGACTTGGTCCCAAGTCCGTTTCCTTAACCATTAAGACACCAACTGCCCCATGAGCAAATAAAAAATAAATATTGTCATGCATTTGGGACCTTTTTTTACTTGTTAGCCACAATGGGTCCTAAAATGTGACACATAAGATCTGTTGGGGAGCAGATAGATGGAGTATCCATGTGAATTAGGATGATGGTGTGATAAAGCCCTATTGGGGAAATGCAGGTATTCCAAGGGAAAAGGCAGAAGAGAATAATAACACAAAATCTGGAGTTTGGCGGACCAGATTAAAAGCCGAAATGGGCTACATCCGTTCCGCGGCCCATAGTTTGCCAACACCTCTAGAGCTAATCTTACTTTAAAAGATATTCTAATGATAAAGTCATCTACCAAGATATGGATTTTACTGCCTTGGATGTTTTTTGTAAATTTCTCTGCTCCTCACATGGTGAAGGACGTGAGTGGTGTAGCAACAGGCACTGCGGTACTTCAGAGCGTAGTCAGTCATTAGAGTTAATCAAAAGAAGTGTTCACTTAATCGGTCAGTGTGCTGTGACAGCCCAATCACTGAGACTGATACAGTTCAGCCTGCTGATGCAGGAGTAAGCAAAGAATTCAGGATACTGCTCGATAAGAACACTTGGGTTTGTTTTTTTAATTAAAATAAAGTAAGTACATCTGTAGTAACAAAATTCTGTCTTTCTCTGAAAATAGGTTTGTGTAATTTCTACTAAGCCACAGGCTGGAGATACACATCACCTGACAAAAATATATATAAAATAGCTATAAGTATCCGGTACATACGTGCGGTATTGCAGGTCAATGATCAGTTTCAAATACATTATTTTGTATTATGACCTTCGAGTATTAAAGTTGTATTAGTATCACAAACATAACGGCTAGAAAAGCTTTTAAAACCCTTTTGAGATTTCACTTTAAACTTTTCAGTGTTGATTACATTAAATGATTTCTCTTTACCGAGCTGCGACTTTATAGACCGAACGGAGTTGTACAATGTCACCTTGCTGCATTTCTGGCAATCAGCTTTATGTGTACCAGCCACGATCAATGGAACAAGCTTCAGTGACTGCAGCTTAATCAGCTTCTTAAAACTCTGCTTACAGCTGTTGGTGATAACACTCACTGACTCTGGTATCACTTACAACAGCTCTCCTTCTCTTTTTCTCCCACCACAAAAAGTGATGTGAAAATTGTGTCACCTGGTATTAAATTCCGTGTGCTGTGTCTGATAGACATTTGATATTTTTTTACAACTGTGAACAGTAAATTAATGTATAACATTTAGCTCATCTGTGATATTAAGAAATGGTCAGTGGTTTGTTGTGGGTAACTCAGTCAGTGGTGGAGGAATAAGTGGATGAACCAAATGTGGTAAACTCTGGCTTGGGGGCCAAATCTGGCCCACAGTGCAATTATATTTGGCCCACGAGTATAACGCCCCTTTTTACTTGCTGAATGTGTAGCGTTAGCAGTGTGTGTGTAGAGGATTCATATAATTCTAACACTATAGATATAGTACACAGCTATGTCCAGTGGGCTCACCACACACAGGAAGGCTCACAGAAGGGTGCAGTGTGATTTGGGTGGCAGTTATGGAGACAACTGTCCTTGCGACCTCATTAAAGTTAAAATAAAGAAGAATGAATGAATGAATTGATTTAGTGCGTATAGGAGGCAACATAAAGGTTTGTACAGACACATAAAAACAAATACTACTAATATAAAAAGGACTTTGACCACCCGGGGGCAGTGGGTGGGGACGGTGCCATGCTCAGTGGACCTCGGTGGGATTCAAGCCTGCAGACCCCAGTCTGGTTCCTTAAACACTAGGCCACCACTGCCCCAATTTATCTCTAATTGACTATATCATGTGGCGTGATTATAGGCTTCAATTTTGACCAGGTTGCCTCCCATGTTCTCGAAGCCTAGCACCATCCTGACCAACATAACAGCATGGAGCAGTGTGATTTGGGTGGCAGTCATGGAGATTGATCCCCCCTGCAACCCTGCAATGGATATGAGAATGGAAATAACATTAAGCTTTGGTTTCGTTCCAGATTTTACATTAATGCAAAACCAAAATATGAAAAATCAGAAGTTTTCCCTAGAATTTGGACTGGTTCCTAATTTTGTCTGACTGGATTTGAGTGGAAGGCAGTGAGAGCTGATAAAAATTCAATCAGAAGTGTCTGGTTTAAATGTTTTGGACCTGAAATTGGAAAGGTGAAAGAGAGATCATTGGAACTAAGCAATGGAGATGAAGTGGATTCACTCCATGTAGGATTTTATAAAAGAAGTCACCAGACTCCAAAAATATTGGCATCTCCAAAGAAGGACATGGATGAAGAAGTACATGGAGTTTTCAAGTGTCACATTTGAGAAGGGGGAAAAAAGGGTCAGATGGAGGCAGACTATCCCCTGAGGGAACAGCTTAAAGAAGAGAGTGACTTCAGGCTGTTCCTCTCCAGGGGGTTGCAACAGCAGCAGGCAGCAGAGGGATACGGCTCATCTTTTTAGCCATTTCTTCTGAATAAGAAGTCGATTCAAATCTAGGGTCTACTGCCTAGGACTGAGACGAAAGGTTTCAAATCTGTGTTACAGTCATTTGATTTGAAGGATAAAAATAAAATCCTAATTGTTTCTGCCTACAATGTTGATGAGACATCACAAAACAACAGCAAAGTCAGTATGGTGTTCAATGACCTGGCGGAACAATAGATATGACAGGCTGTGGGACCATCAAGGGAGCTTTATCTGTCTTACATGGTTAATGGTCCTGATTCTACATGGGATGCGACGGATGCCATTCATTGTCGTATCATCTGCTCGGCCTGTCATGGTAATGACCCAGTGTGAAGCTGATTTCCGATGTTCTAAGCTTCAGTGGAGATAAAGTGTGCTTAACGTCTGAGCCGTCCTGATGGGCGTGACGTGACTGTTGCCAACACCTGCAGTACGACAGGCGCACAAAAGGTAGCCATTCTCCACAAGATGCCACTGAAGAACATCTGTGCCATGATCTAAGTGTGCAGTTCCCCCCACGTCCCTCAAGGGACCCTCCATCCTTACCAGATGGGTTGTGAAGGCAAGTCCATGGTCCCTACCAGGCTGCAGGTGTGTGGCACTCAGCCCCCCACCCACACCTAGGTCCTTGGCTTCTGCACTGCTACATCAGGAGAAGGAGACATTAATTGGGAGGTGTGGGGGTCTTTTTTTGGCATAATATATCAGATGCCAGTGACCTGCATTGGCAAGCATTTGGCACAGCCCACAGTAGGAGCCTGGTTCAACGCCCATATGCCAGGCTGTCGTAATTGGTACCTCTGTTGCCTCCATTTAATGTATCGGCCAGCAGGACAGGTCTCCTGAGCAAAATGGACAATGTCTCTCTCTCTGGGAGACAGTGTCCAATCACTTCTCGCACAAAGTGGCTCTTCAGGAAACCCTGCAGATGCCTTATTTTCTCCAAATGCCTTGTTACCTTACAGCCAGCATCAAAGCAAAGAAGAAGACCACCGCTGAGACAACCAGGCTTTGTCCTACAATAACAGATGATGACTATTGGTCCTCTGGTTGATAACAGCATGGATGGTCTTTTCTGCCTTAGTGCCGCAAAATCCATTGACAGTTTTATTTAAACAACATATTTCCACAGAGATTTAGTCTCCAAACTCTTGCACATGTATCACCATGTCTTTTTTGTATAGAGACTTTTTAACCCTTTTTATGCCATGATCAACATTGAAAAGTTCCAGTGATCTCCAGCTATGGTCTCCAGCCCAGTGTGTTGTCTACCACCTATGTGGACAAACATGTTCAGCTGTGCATTTTGAAATATTAGGAGTACAGTAAACTACAATGTTACACCTGAAGTGAATGGAATTTTATTTTTCTTTCAATTCATTGTATCATATAAAGTGTTTTGCACTAGGGATTGAATGTCCCTTTTATTACTTTCAAAAAGCTAATTGACCTAATAATAATTAATTAAAAAAATTTTCTTACAGTGCTTGTCTCTTTTATTGCCCCATATTGGCCCATCCAATATATTTTGCTAAACACAATTAATATAATAAACACTATATAGAGGTGAGCAGGGACCCTGATCCAAGGCTTTAAATTTAGATGCACAGAAAACCAACTAAAAAACCCCAGATAACCTAAGAGCAGAAAAGGTTCTTGGTGGTTTATCATTCCATCCTCCATAAATCACAGATCAGGAAGCATAACTGAAAATGACAGCGCCAATACGTTTAGTCAGGGGATTATTTAATCCCCAGGGGCCCAAGTTACATGCAAGGCCACAAGGGGAGGAAGTTAAACAAAGGACATCCCGCGCCCCTCGGCCCGACTCTCTAAACCCTGAGCAAACTCTGGGTAATTGCACAACAAAAGCACAATTAACCACAAGTCCACGGGCATTAAGTGGTCAAAGATGGACCTGTCATTTATCCTATCAGATATTTGCATCTCATGAATTTCCTCCTCACAACCTTTTAATATCAAATATCTCCCTTTTTTCCTGATTTTCATATCATTCATTTTCAGATGAATGCAGATAAATGCAAAGTCCTCATTTAGATATGCATTAGTCGTGTTACCGGCTCCACCTTTTCAAACAGCATTGGTTTATTTCACTAAGCTGCAGACCACGGTCGTCCCATGGGTTGGACCAGACTCTCCCAGTCTTACGGCACGAGGAGATGGCATTTTCAAGTGTGTCTTGAAGACTGACCCGTTATAACCTGCTGCAGACACTTTGATGTGACTTGGCTGCGAAAGGACCTGGTGTCATTAAAAGAGATGGGTTCACATTGTCACAATCAGCACGTATGGACCTTCAAAACACCGGGGTTGAGTCCAATCAGTGCTGGCAGAGAAGGAATTGCAGGTAAAGAGAGAAGAGGTCTGCGTCATATTGATTGGCACCAACAAGTGAGCGTTGTTTGTCAGCCTTGGAATGTAAAGGAGAGGACAACTTTTGAGCTTGATTGCCTTCCCACAGTGTTGTGCACAGTGGAGAGTGAGCTTCAAAGAGGCCGTGCCATTCAGGGGGAAAATCAATAAAAAGTGTCTGTCACTGCTTAATTAGTGAAGTGACCAGGACTCACCTGGTGAGATGTTACCACCTCAGATATAAAAAGAACATCTCATCCATTAAATACCAAGGAAGTGGTGCATTGCCTAAAGGATTTTCCGATTCACAGGGATAATCAGTCACATCTTAATGCTTGATGAACTGATAATAAAACTCTAAACAGAGGGTTTTTGTGGAATTCCGTGGAATACACTATAATGCAGTGACTGAATTAAAAAAAAAAGTTCCAGGAATCCCAGAAACCAAGTTTGCAGATATGTGTGTCTGATCTGAGTCGTTCAGGTCATTTTATTCTGAGCAGTTGAGACATAGGAAACAAATTACTGTTGTTTCTAAAAGGCGTTTCACCTCTTCACCCACAGACCTCTTCAGTTCTATAGCCGACAAAGCTGATGGAGCCATTTGGAGGAGGAATTTCAGACCCACAGATGGAAACCTGTAATTTCTTATCTATAGGGACACTCTACTTGTGTCTTGCATCATTTCTTTTTATCTTTATTCAACGTTGTCTTTATAGTTAAACTCAGCAATTGTTCTTAATTGAATTTACATTAAATGGACATAAACTGACTCATGATTATTGACCTTTTTACATTACGTTCCCCCTGTGGTGCCAGTGCGGGCTATAACGGATTAATGACTGTAGTGAAAAGGCGTAGTGAATGGATGTAACTATGGTTGACAAAAGCTGGGGACTAATGGACTAATGAACATTAATCATAACTATGGTTGACAAAAGCTGGGGACTAATGGACTAATGAACATTAATCACTCCCCTATATTAGAGACAAATGTCTGTAGGTTTGCAGGACACTGAAATAAAAAAAATATATAAAAATTGTTTTGAAATATATTTATAAGTTCAGATTTTTTTTTTGTACGTGTTCTCTGTGTTTGGAATGTAGTAATGGATTTTAAAACACATGTAGTTGCCTTGCATACACAGCAGGGGTGCCCAATAAGTAGATCAGGATCTGCCAATAGATGTTAGAACAGACCTGGGCAAACTAAGGCCCGGGGTCTGGATGTGGCCCGTTTGGCATTGTAATACCACCGTTAGACTTGTCCATTTTATACTTTTATTGTTATTATTTTCCCTTTTCCCTGTAAAGCCAGCATTTCCCTAATAGATAGTCCCGTGAGACAAAATAATTGGCCCAGGCCTGTCTTAGAAAGAGGTATGGTAGCTCCTGACCAATTAGAAATATTAGAAAACAAAAACAATTATTGATGTTAATCTATTCTAAGACCCTTATCAAAAACTTTATGAAATAGACAGTATATTACAGGGCCAACATTTTTAAATTAATACTAACAGTTACTTATTTGATACAGATTTTCAAAGCAATTAAATAATAATCAGTTGCATGATATTGACCACTCCTTTTACCATTGCGCCCATTTAAATATCATTGCAAGTGGAACTGATTTATAAAGCACATTAATTGTACCAGATTTTGACCCTTTTGTTGACTAGTTTTATTTTTATAACAAGGTCCATTAGGGGGCCCTACCATGTGGCCCTGGGCACTGGATTAGTGATCCCTGGTATAATGTATGTAAAATGCAAATACAGACTAATGAAAGACTTTTTTCTAAAAGTTCCCAAGGGGACACAGCTGGTATACTGTAGTTCTTATAAACTATGGAGTTCATTAGAGGGTAGAGAGTAGTTTGTGGCGTTCAGACACAGAGATCTTTACGTTCCTGCAAACACGGAAAGCTTTACGTTTTCATTAAATCCCAGTGCAGGCCTGATGCAACCTCCGCCTCCTCACCCATTCAGCCTCTCCCCCTCTGAGAGGCTGATGAGCCGTACACTGTAACAGGTAGACTCCCCAGGTGCAGGAACCTCCTCCCAGATCACCAAGCTATTGCAAACCACCTCAACAAAGCTGAGCTTAATTAGCTTGTGGGAGGGGGCTACCATTGTCCAGTAATGAGTGTTGGTGTCAAAGCGTGGACGGATGTGGAATGAGGGGTTCAGGACTGTGTGGGGGTGACGAGGCTCTGGCAGTGAATTATGGATTTTAACCATCTGGCCAGGCTGGAAGGGTGGGGAGAGGACGTTATGCCTGACGGGTGACTTTAACAAAGATGTGGCAAGAGAGGGGCGTGTCTGAGATCACAGGCTGAATTATAGCAACCGTGACTGGACTATTGTGTGGCATGATGGCCCGGTTATTCACAGCTGGGGCAGACCAAATTGTTCTTTTATATTCCTTTATTCTCCTTTATTGGAGCCAGAGGGGCTTGAGAAATGATTAACAAGACGGACCTCACCGACAGCCTCTCCCTCTCAATTTAGTCCCCATCCATTTATTTTCTCTACTGTCTCTGTGATGCAAATGCTCAGACCTTGCCTGGTTAACTGTGCCATCCCTGCTCAGACCCCAGAAAATTGCTTGGAATAACAAAACGGGTGCAGAATATAATTCAGGTCCAAATTGTTTGTTTTAAGCCTCGTGGGATTCAAAAGTTTATCTAACTTTTTCTGCAGCAAACTAAGGAAAACTTTGCAATAATCTTCAGCTGTCTCTAAAGCCAAAATGCCCCGAAATTTGATAGTTGGACAGTTGGCTGACATAAGTTTGTTTGCTTTATAAATGAAACATTTTTTTCCGTGAAACTTCAATTCGAGTTCGAGTTACGTGTCATCTCACCCAATGTCCCCAAAGATTAAATTTCTTTTTTTTTGTCATTGTGACATTGCGATTCACACCACAGCACTCGACAAAATGTTAACTCTTCATTTAACCCGTCACCAACGTGAACAGTGGGCAGCTTTGAGCACCCAGGAAGCAGTGTGTGGGAATGATACCATGCTCAGGGCACCTCAGCAGTAACTTGGCGGTATGGGGGATTCAAACCAGGGGCCTTGCGGACCCAGGTCCCCTTGGTCTTAAGTTGATGGCAAGGCATCATATGCAGAACTAGATCCTTTATGGAGAAATATCCTTCCATAGCTCAGCTGGTAGAGATAAGAAAGTCATCCTTAGGTCCCTGGTTCAACTTCAGCTCAAAGGAATATACTTTCCATAATTTCCCAGAGGATACCCCCAAGGGATTATTTAAGTTCTATCTATATGATTTTAGTTTGTGCACAGTTACATGATTCTTGTAGACCAGTCATCAACCTGGCTGCCTTCAAGTTTGTACTTAACGTTACTGATACAAGGGAATTCTCCCAAAAGACTTCTATATGGGACCAAATTGATTCCAAACTGTGTATAATATATACGTTTGAATGTAATAAAGCAAACTAATACTGTTTTTACTAAAATGTCAAGGAAAAAGTGTAATAAAAACTCTAGATTCTGAAATTTTGACATTGAAATACCCGGTCGACTTTGTTACCAGAAGCACACTTTTTTTTTTCTTCTTGGCCCAAATACGCTGCATAAAATTAATTAATCTGTGCTGCGTCAAGTCTCCTCTGGACAACCCCAAAGTCACATTTGACAAGAGTTAGAATGACTACTATCAGCTGCCATCAAGTCTTTATCTACCCCTGTTATGTTTCTTCCATCTGCTGCCCGTTTTGCAGTTCACCGCCCTTTGCTCCTCAGGGAGGGTGAGGAGCTAGAGAAACCAGGGCCAGCTTAACAAATCCTCTGGAAAGGCGCTGAGCCCTCCTGCCACTCCATAAACTCAGCAAGAAGGATTTTTCTCCTGCTAATTAGTGCAGAGTGCAGCGAGAGTCGAGTGGCTCTTTTGCAGCCACCCACTGGCCTTCCTCCACCGCTGGTACCAAACACTCTCACATCTTTTACACCGAAGTCATTAGCACGACTGCCCACTGGCTACGCTTATAAGTCGGCCCCTCAGGATATGACAGTGATTGGAGCAGTGATGGCATTATTTAATGCATCCGTCCTGAAATCAGACACGTTCACTTTATGATGACCGACGTTGTTCTGATGTTCGGGAGAAAAAAAAAAGCATATAGCATATATATAGCAGCATTAGCTTTTATCGCAAGATTTACTTTCAGTTGACTTTCTAAGGTCAGACAGTGTATCACAGTCAGAGACTAGGAGATCGGAAACGTGATGATTAAACTGCAGGAATGACATGAACAGTCAGAAGAACAAAGAAGTCCACATTAAATCTTTTGGCAAGTCTAATGACCCAGACCCTCATCCCCCCTCACACACACAGGCCTCACCCCTTAGCGGAACAATGCACAGCACATCATTTAATTAAGTCAGAGATCATTAGGAGTCTGGTTAAGATTTGATGCTTGATCAGCTTTTGTGCAGCAGTCAACCTTCCTGCATTTAGATTAGCAGCCACAATGCTTAAAGTATGGCAACAAAACACATTTTGGATCCATAGGTTGGTTTATCAACATTATTACAGCAATTGTCATCCAGATAATGTTCCGATACGATTTATTATAGCACACTTTGTCAGTCATTTACCGATTATTTGATAAGATCGTACTCAAACACAAAAAGTACAAACCATTTTCCAGTAATCTTTTCCAGCAGTATAAAAGCTGACAGTAGCTGACTGATTATTCTGTGTTTTACACATTTTTAAATTCTTGTGATTCTTCCTAAAAGTCATATTTGGTTTTCAATTAATTGTATTTGGTGACTTTTATAGACACTTTGTGTCATTTATGTGATAAATTAAAACAGTTTTGTACAATTAAAGATCGCTCTTCAACACAATTAAACCCCCTTACAAAGAGATTTTGTCTCCTTCGTTTTTTTTTTTTTAATAACGCAAAGTGTTCCATGTTTGTTTATCATTTAAGAGCTCATGTGTTTGTCTCCCCAAAGCCATGAATGATTACTGTTCTTTGGAAAGGGGGAGCCCTTTAATTAGTCTGGGCTCTCGGGGGAGCGTTACCACGGGGGAATCTTGCCCCTCTTTATTAGCCTGTTTTAAAATTGACGAAGAACAGAGACAGAACGTGGCAATTTGGTTTCTACTGACAGGACACCGGCCTGGGTGAATATGCATGTTGTCCTGTGAAGTATTTGGAGGGTGTGGGGATATTTCTGGTGGGGCGGAGGGTGATGGACGATCACAGCAAGGCATCGTCTGGGGTCCCTCACAGTGGAACAAAGGCCACATCAAGTTCCAATGGACTGAAGAGAACAATTTAATAATGTGCATATATAGATAGTGCAGGCATGGGGAGAAACTAAGGACCAGGGACCAGATGCAGCCCGATTAGCTCTGTAATTCGGACCCCCGAAATTTGGTCAAATTACGTATTAGTTTGCTTTCATCCCTGATAGGAGGCGATAATGCATCCACCACAGATTGTTTAATAGTCCACACATATGAAACTAACGAAGTAATCAAAATAGTAGGCCATTTATTAATCTATTTCTTTCTCTTTGGCAAATTGTGTATATATACCAGTGATAACAGGATTCCTTTGATGAGGTAGAAGCATTAATTATGCTATAGTGCATCAAAACATTACATTAAAATGATGTTAAAATCACTTTTCTTCTTGAAGAAGGTTGAACAAATTAGTGATACTTTTCACCAGAGGAAAAAACATAACCCAACACTTAAGACAGTAATTTTGAGAAACTCCTTTTTTAAGATATTTTTACACTGTACCACTGTCTGTTCCAGTCTTTTTCTGCACCCTTTTCTCCTTGAGTCAATATTCATGTCTACCAACGTGTCCCGACTCAGCTGCTCATTTGGAATGATGTTGAATGAAGAGGCACATCACAGGGGGCGACTAATTTCCCACCCTGATGCCTCTGCTCCAGTCATCCTTGTTGGGAATGGAGAGATTAAAGCAAGGAGACACATATGCCTTCAAGCACTAACCTTGGAGAAAACCCTCAGAGTTTCCCGCTCAAGAGGATTCAGAGGCGTATTGAGCCTCTAGAAAAATCCCAAAACTCAATTACAGAAAGGGATTATGTCCTGCAGACCACAGGAGGATAAACTCAAATTGACCAAGGGTGTGTTTAAGTATATGTTTTTTTGCATACGAAAGTAGAAGAGGTTGTTAACGGTTTCACACACACCGACATACACACGAAACACAAACTGTACTTGTGTGTAATTTATACAGAACTCTATCCACAGCCTTGGTTCTTTATTCTCAACCTACCCAAATTATCTGCTTCTAATTCTGCGTCTTCTGTTGGGTCCATGTTACATTCCTGCTAACCACAACATGTTGCTTGATATTAAAAATAGACAACTGTTTTTGTCAATCATTTTGCTAGGTTTGTCAACCTGATCCAGCCTTTGTCTACACAACCTGATAATAGTTGTGGGACAGTGGAGACATAGCAGTGAAGGAAGTTGACTTTTGCTTTAGGTTTGAATCCACCAGCTGCCAAGTTGCCAATGAGGTATTCTGAACATAACATTGTCTCCACATAACTCCAAGAGGGCGAACCACCCACAAGAAGGCTCACAGTATGGTTTGGTGTGATTTGTGTGACAGTCGTGGAGACTGCTGCAACCTGTTACCAGATAAAGGATGAAGATGAATGAATAATGGAAGTTTTCCATTGCTTTCTAAACTGTTTGCCACCAGTCATTTTAAGGGATTATTAATATAGCGGACAGAACAGTGGTGTTTGGTATTTGACACCGTGAAGAACAATACAAGACATTTTCAAAGCTAAATATACTAATAAATTATAATGTGACATATTAATGTCTTCATTGAAACTATTGTTAAAAATCAACATTGCATAAAACTTGGCAACATGGATGTTCTTGGCAACATTATTATAAATATAATATGTTTATGTGTATGTATATATGTAATATGTATAATATTTTTTGTTAGGTGAATAGTCTGCACTGAGGTAGATGTATATTTCAGAATGGTGGTTTAGAAGATATCTACCTGTTTAAAAGAAGCAGATTTTACTCTAATGGAACACAGGAAAATACAGCTGGAACACAATGTAACTGAAAGTGAATCTCACAACTTGATGTGATGTGATGGCTCAGTAGTGTTTCCTTTAACAAAAACAGAGCCATTTTAAAATCTGAGGTAGCGGCAGTGGTGGCCTAGTGGTTAAGGAAGCAGACTTGGGTCCGCAGGGCTTCAGGTTCGAATCCACCAGCTGCCCATTGGGCTCACCACCCACAGGAAGTCTCATAGTATGGTGCAATGAGATTTGGGTGGTGCCAGCTGCCCATGTGACCCGGCAACGGACAAGCAGAAGAAGATGAATGAATGAATGATGAACTGGTTAAAAATGTGAGTTGGAAAATGTTGACTCACTGTGGCAAGCCCTGAAAAAGGTACAAGCCGAAAGTAGAAGTTAAAAATGTATTAAACAGTTTGATAGACACAAAGCAGGAGACATTTATGCTGATCATAAAGGTGGCTCATCTTCCTCTCTTGCTTCAAACAGGAAATAATGCATGCCAACCACGTAGAGGGGGACGGTGGGGGGTATAAATCACTGTCCTAAACATATAACGTAATCTTTTATGTAAGTCAGTGAATTCTGATTCGGCTGTAACCATTAAATCCAGTCTCGTGCGTCAAACTTTACACAGAAACAGCCTTTTCTCTTCCATTGTAATGCAGAGCTAAGGTAAAGGTGCTCTTTGTTATTCTCCTCCTCTTCAACACCAGGGGTCACATGTGCAGCTGCATTTGTGGGGCATTAGTACTTCATGATAATCAAAGGCAGGACACAGACAGGGAGGGATGCAGGGATATAAAGTCCCCTCTGCACCCAGTGCCTTTTAATTAGGCTCACAGCGGGGACTCTGACCGACACACACACACGCGCCCGCCATCACTCACACACAGATGCATGCACATACTCATATAAAGTGACAGTCACATATATTGTTCGTCTTCATTATTCCAGTGTGACTGTCATCCCTGTTTTCTGATGAGCTCTTCCGTCCTCACTCTCATCAGGTTTGTCCTGATGCTTCGTGAACTTTGTGCCTTCCGGCTAACGCTGTTTTGTCACAGGCTTTTTGTCCGACAAAGAGGATTACAGTCATCATGCATGTTCTCAGGCATCGGTGCATAACCTCCGAGGTATTGCAATTTCTTTCTCTGAAATGCATACATCTACATGTTTTAAGCAAGGGAGACGATAGAGAAGTCAAGATTAAACCCATGTGTCCTCATCTGTCCTTGGGAAACTGAATAAACAATTTTTTGATCAAACTATGTTTGCACTAAGATCATGACTGTAAAGCTTTCATCATGAGGATTTCATTCATGGGATTCAGCTTGCACTTCTTCAGCATTAGTCATGTACGTAGCTCAAAAAGCTCAAACCAATCCAGGAATCCAACGGTTCCTTTCCGAATGGACATTATCAAATTTCCGGCAAATCTACTCTCATGGCAAACTTTTCTGCTATAATACCTGATCATAGGACCTGCAGTGAGTTTTACTGTGGAATCACTTTATATGACCTTCCCCAATTAACTACCAAGTGATGGTAGTGAATTATAATAGACAGAGTGAGGAAAGATTATTTGAGACATGGATGAACTTTTTTAATTCTGTGAGGATGATAATAATTCCTCAGTATCAAAAAATACAAAACAATGAAAGTTGAGAGAAAGGTGTCACGAGTGATTTGTGATACAAGAGTGAGCAGGTGAAGGGAAAGGTTTAGAGGACAGTTGTGAGACCAGCCATGATGGATGGATTAGAGACACTAGGAATAGGGAGAAGACAAGAGACAGAGCTGGAGGTGGAGGAGATGCTGAGTTTCTTTTTAGGAGAGACCAAGGATGAACAGGATCAGGAATGAGGTGATTAGAGGGACACAGACAGGACGGTTTGGAGAAAAAGCTAGAGAAGACAGATTGAGATGGTTTGGACATGTTCAGAGGAGGGACAGTGGATACATTGGTAGAACAATGATCCTGGAGATGGAGCAACCAGGTAGGAGACAAAGAGGAGATTGATGGATGCAGTGAGGGAGGACATGGAGGTAGTTGGAGTTAGAATTGAGGAGACAGAGGACAGAGTGAGATGGAAAATGTTGACTCACAAAACAAAACAAATGATGTTTAAACTTTTTTATCAATATCAGAATTATCTGTGTTTATGCAAAGAAAGTCAACTTTTGGGATTTCTTTGTTCTTTCACCAATGAGACCTGAATACTAAAATAAAACTACAACAAAACTATTTCTACATGAAATAAAAACCAAGATTAACCTTGACAATATCTACTCTGCCGAAAGCAGACTTTCCACAGAGAAGAAAGAGAGTGATATTTGAGACGGCTGACAGTGAGAGTCCGTCACAGCGGTCAGGTCAGCTGGAGAGGCTAATGACGTATTGAGCTGAGGACAGGTCGAATGTCACAAAGGCACGGTTGCTCAGCTGCTCCACACCTGGGACCAAGAGTGATAGGTCTGACTGCTCTTTTTCTCCATGGAACAATCATTCCTCATTGAGTGTACCTCTTCAACCTCACTTCAGGAATTATTACACCCCCAAAAGCAAACCTCAGAGACAGGGCGAGGGGGACAGAGACAGTCATCGGCAGTCACTCATTCACACATGTCCACAGTTCTCAGTTGTCTGAAGTGTGTGAATAATGCTCTTTTTAAAAACCAGAATTATCAGTTTGTTTGTTTTGTGAGACTGTACTTTGTAGAGATATATAAAAAAAAAAAAACAGGAACAAACGCACATTTGAATTTATGAATTTAACATGCCGCCGATATTGCACAATATCACAGCGTGATTATTTGTTTCTTAATTTATCATTCATGAGATGGTAATGAGCTGAGAAATGTGTTTAATTTAAAACGCTACGTGGATACATGAGGTAATTGGGTAATGGTGCCCAGCTGATGACATCTCAGAACTCTTAGTGGCGGAAGGACGACAATGTGAACTCAGAGTTTGTTGTACTGCACTAGACGAATGACCGGTGATGTATTATGTCTTTTTCTTATTTTTATTGGGAAAACTATTTTACTTTCCTCTGAAGAGACAAAAAAATATTGAAGAACTATAACTACATGCAAGAACCTCAGTCTCTTGAGGCCAACATGAAGGTTTGGATGGTTTATCTCGGAGGATCAATCTATAAAGTGTACCTCTCCATTCAAGTGTTAAGTCTTGTAATGCTTGAACTTGGTCTCCATGGTCCCCAGGCAGAGGAGCATGACAGGGCTTTGGCCCTGACCCTCGTTTCTACCTGAATGTTTTGTTTGAAGCATGTGGAGATCAGATGTTTCAGGTCATTACATTGACTCTCATTAGGTCCCTGGCTTGGTCCAGATGAACCTAATGAGACAGTGTTTAATGTCCAAAGTCCCTTCTTGCCCCGGAAAGAAGCCGATGCGTGTGTTAGGATACGCTGAGCCAAATTACACCGCTGCCTTGTGCAGTGTTGGCACCTGGGTCCTCTGAAGGGGGGGCTGCTGAGCCCAGCTGTAGGGTGTTAAAGAGCTAAATGCTGATTGGGGCGGCTCAGACAGGAGAGACGTTGCAACATCAGGGGAGTCAGCGGGGACTCATGGGGTTTCCTTTGTTTGAGGAGATGTAGGAGAATCCATGGAGCGTTGTGTGGAAAATTCCAGAGAGGATCTGGACACATGTCTTTGGAGTTGAATTTCAATGGACTGAGGGTTAAATCTAATCCATGAAAATCACTACAGATAACTGGAATAGTCACTGGAAAGTTGGCTTTAATTATAGTAAGTTGACTAAAACTGCATGCGACTGTAAATCAGAACTCCCTAAACTACACATTTTTGTAATAGACAAACTTTGTTATCAAATTGTTTTTGTCTGCACATGGTGCGATGTAACTTTTCTGAAGACTGCCCTCTATAGGAAAGGAAAGGAAAACAAACTCCTTGCCATTTTGACAAATATCACAGCACGCAACCAAATAGTATTTCTGCATTTAACCCATCACCAAAGTGAACAGTGAGCAGCTTTGAGCGCCCAGGGAGCAGTGAGTGTGGACAGTACCATGGTCAGAGGACCTAAGTGGTAACCTGGCAGCTTTAACATCCAATGCAGAAAAGATAAATGAAAATCAGTGGACAAAAACTTTGGCATTAGGTTTTATCAATTATTTTTCTTTATTACTGCTTTAAATCACTCCTAATATTTCACAGCTAAATATTATCAAAAGTTTTTTTTCTAGGTCAGTCTCAACCCCTCATGCTGTCATTTCACACTTTAATGGTTCAATCATCAGGATGAAGTGAGTGAGATTGAAACTGAAATTCACAGGGGATGAGATATGTTCTCCACATCTTATGGAAGTTATGATAAATTCACTTGTGTTGATTATAACAATGGTTTTCTAGCATCACTGGTGTATTTCAAAAGGAGAGGGAAGATAAAATAGTAAAACTTTAGTGACTTTGTCATCACAGCTTAAAAGCAGTACTCGATCATTTCTCCAGCCAGGAGTATAACAGGCAATACAATTACTGCAGTATGTTCCATGCAGATCAGATTCATTTGTGCAGAGCCAGACAAAATTGCAAAAACCCTGACATTAGTCAAAGTGTGAACACGAAGCAAGGAGGTGTTTAGCTCTCGACACAACCACTAAATTTTTCCTGTGATGATGAACAAGATTATTGAGCGTGGGGACAGTTAGCGCGCATAAAAAATGTTTTAACATTCATCACCACCGACTGCCGTGTCAAAAGATAACGTCACGCCAGAACCAGCTGAGGACATGAACTCCCGGCGCTGACTTGATCCAAAGAACAATGGAAAAACGTGAAATTTAGAATTGACAGGCCGCGATTCAACTTCCTAATCGTTGTGTCACTTCGCACACGTAAAGTAATGAGTTTGGAACCGCATGGAGAACGCTGCTCACATTTACTCAGATGAAAACAACACTTGGGGGCATTCCTGGCACTGTCATTAATACAAAGACTCATAGGTAACAGATGTGACTCAGTCAAAGATGAGCTTTGGCTGCAAAGGTTAATCCATCACAGGAATGAAGGGGGAAATTATTGTTGTCGCCTTTGACAGAACAAAGGTTGGTTTCCTGACCTTCCGTTTCACTCGGACTCCATTCTTAACTGATGACCAAAAGAAAATCAGTCAGTGTCAGTCAGTTCAGTTATTACTGATACAGCGACTTGATTTATCAAAATAAAAAAAAAGATAATCAAGCATCAATGAAACGCAAAGCCGTTACACAACTATTCAAAAAACAGAAACTGTCTCTGCAAAGTAATGTTTTTGGCATGCCTTAGAAAAAGAAATAATCCATGTCCCATCTGTTCTCATGGAGGGGGTTGAGTTTATGACCAAATAAAACCAGAAAAGAGAAGCAATAAAGGATGTTTGGCTTTACTTTTGTGGTTGTATAATGTCAATAAAGTCTTTTATGTAATAGAAAAAAAAAATCACAAAAATAAAAATCAGAAATTTGCACAACCCAATGGGGGGACATATAAATTCAACAAAACAAAACTTTACACTCGCATAACATGAACCCCTGTCCCATTTATTGTTCAGACATGAAAATGCACTTCATCCATCCGATGTTGAGATTATGTTCAGGTTCTGTTTTTAAATTAGAAAAGAAGCGTCTTTCCTCCTTCAATTCTTCATTTACGAGGCTTCAGCTAAGCAGGTGCCACTGAAAGGTGTCAGTGGCTGCACATGTAAATATAAAATTCTGTCTCATTAACTCTTAAGTTATGTCTGCACATGTCCCCAGAATGCGACAGCCTTGAAACCGTGCAGAGATTAACACAGAACCCCTCTATTTTGTTCCAGCCTGCTTTCTGGAATATTAAAAACACTGACACACGTCAGCGCAGAAGGAACAACCCACATGTCCTTAACCTAACATAACTGCAGTAAACTGTGAGCATGTGAGTTAACCTTGTATTTAGAATTATTATTTTTTTAACTTTTCTAAACATTAAATTGCAGTAAACTGTTCTGGCAGTATTGAATTGAAAAAAACTGACTACAGTCTTCTAAATGTCTATTGGGGCATATATATATATATATATATACATATATATATATATATATATATATATATATGTATATATATATATATATATAGCAAGGCTCACAGTATGGAGCAGTGTGATTTGGGTGGCAGATGTGGAAACTGATGCCCCTAAGACTCGATAACAGATAAAAGGATGAAAAGGAATGTAAGAATGAATGAATTATGGCTTCATAACATATGTCGTCTGTATAGATTCCCATTCATCCAGATTCCAAAAAGTTTAGATGTAAGCAAGTGGAATTCCTCTTGGAGTTGAAAGATGTTTCATTCCTCAACTGAGGAGGTTCATCGGTTCCTGGTGATGAAAAAAAAAAATGATGACTTTCCTCAGTTGAGGAATGAAACGTCTTTCAACTCCAAGAAGAAGTCCAGTTGCTTACACCTAAACTTTTTTGGACACATAATATATCTTGTATCTTGTATCTTGTATGTACAACTAAAATTCTCTGTAATTTAGTCATCTTCTGCTTTTATTTTTGTTTGTTTTGAAAGCGTTTTAACCTGTAATTTGCTTCAACTTCTTCAGCAATAAAATACAACAAGAAATCAGTGTCTATTTTTGTCTATATGGTCAGTCTGACGGTGCAGTTCGCATGATGCTCCAGAAGAGTGTGCTCTAAACCTCCTAATCTATCTTGCCAGTCCTGTCCAACAGCTTTTTTCAGCAACTCCAGAGAAAAACAGAACGAAAACAAAACGTTCATTTGTTTTATTGCTCGATTGGAAAATTCCACCTTAAATATTACAGTGTAATGGCACTGACTTGAATTTCTATATGCTAGGGTCTCATTTTAAACCAACCACAACAGATTTAATAAAAACACAGGATTTATTTTACTGCACAAATGAAGCAATTCCTTGAGTCATCACTGGGAGGTCTCAGTCACTGAAAGAAGTGACCATTTTCGGGACCTGGGTTAGATCGGTAGCTCATTCATGATATTCCTCATGTCAGATTACAAACCCAATCACAACTGGATTGTTTGAACTCCATCTGACAGCAGACCTAGCAACTAATTGACAGCCGTAGTTACAATGACAACCTGACCAGTGTTTCCTGTCTTTGACCTTTTTAAGACAGCCAGTGTCTTGACCTTACCCTAACAGAGGTTTTACAATGTCTTCGGCCAGGTCAGCACCCCAATGACCACGAGTTCTAAAGACAGATGGCAGTGCACAGAGTGAAACGGCTGGAAGTCCCTGAAGGACACCAATCAAATACTGTCATAGAAGAGATAAAGTAAACAATGGCACAATAGATCAGCCACGTCCAATCAAAACACCAATTACACCGGAAAAATCCAATAAAAGGTCTCTTTCAGAATATAGAAAAGACAGCTTAAGATGCAGTAATGAGAAAGAGGAGGTTTTAGACAGTTTTGTCGATATCGACCTGAGGTTTCACAAAAAAGATTCAAGTGTTGACATTTTTTTTTCATCCAAGTCTGTCAAAGAAACACACTTAGCTTAACTACACAGAGACAATGTGATATAATCTGTAAAAAGAAATTGGAAACAATTGTGATGTAACCATTGTATTTAATTTGTGACTTAGTCACTTATTCTATTTCTACATCTGCCTTTGGTTTGTCGCTTTATTTCAGGGTATTGCTATAGCAAATCTTCTCTGACTCCAACTACCTCCATGACCTCCCTCACTGCATCCATCAATCTCCTCTTTGTCTCCTACCTGGTAGCTCCATCTCTAGGGTCATTCTTCAACCAATCCACTGTCCCTCCTCTGAACATGTCCAAACCATCTCAATCTGTCTTCTCTAGCCTTTTCTCCAAACCTTCCTGTCTGTGTTGTCCCTCTAATCACCTCATCCCTGATCCTGTCCATCCTTGTCTCTCCTAAAGAGAATCTCAGCATCTTTAACTCCTCCACCTCCAGCTTTGCCTCCTGTCTATTCCTAGTGTCTCTAATCCATCTACCATGGCTGGTCTCACAACTGTCCTGTAAACCTTTCTCTCCACCTTAGCTGACTCTCTTCTATCACAGATCCCCCCTGACTATTTTCTCCAGTTCCATCCTGAACTCCCCCACCTTCTCCACCTTTAATTCACGCACGTACTTACTTGTGACCTTCATTCCTCCTCTCTGTAGTGCAAACCTCATCTCTCTAGATTTGCTGCCTACTCTCACTTTAGTTAGTCAGTCAATTAGTTAGTTAGTTAGTTAGCTAAAATGTTGTTATTATGATATTTTTGGTGAATTACAGGAGAAAAACCCACACACACACACAAAAAACATTCTAAAGTTGGATAAAATGAACTGACATTGTGTTGGCAAATAAAGCACTTTACCACAATATGACCATAAAACATTAAAAATATATGTAAAATGTTGATGAATGACAACTCCCCATGTTTTTTTCGGGGAAAACTCTGACAGGATTTTTATTTTTATTTTATTTTTTTTGGCTTTTTAAGATATTTCACCCTATCTGACATATCTTTTATTAACAGGAAGTTTAATGCCATGCACACACCTTTTGTACACACAGCTCACTGGGAATTCACGCTGTATTTTACTCCACGCATTACAACGTAACGGCCTAAACGTCACATTCCGTCCCCTCCCCTTAGCAACAGAGGAAACATGGCGGCGTCCAGTACCGCGGATCCTTCTCTAGAGATATCGATGCCTTTAAAGATCCCCAAAACCGAGGTGCCATCCCCCGAGTCGGAAGAATACAGTGACAGTAATCAGTATCACTCAAATCCACCGACGCCGAACCGCTTCTCGCCCCTTAATGTAGGCTCGGGCAGCGCGGGCCGGACGGCGGCCTCATCCTCCAACAGCTTCACGGCTTGCCGCGGGATGTCGTGGACGCCGGCCGAGACAAACGCCCTGATCGCAGTGTGGGGCAACGAGAGGCTTGCGGAGGCGAGGATGCAGCAGCTGGAGGTGGCGGGCACCGTCTTCTCCGGTAAGGCCCCCGGTCCTGCCATGTACGAACGAGTGTCCAGAGCCCTGATGGAGCTGGGGTACGACAGGACTCCCTCCCAGTGCAGGGAGAGGATGAAGGTAGATAATACGGGCATGTGTGCGAAGGTGTCTGCTGCATGTTTACTACCCGCTAAGGCTGCTGTCATTGATGACAATGTCAGACAAAGTAATAAAAAGCCACACTTGGTCCTTGAGCAGAACAGTCAGGCATGACAGAACAGAAACTGCCCTCACAGAAGCCCCACAGAGGGCATTCCACAGGGTAATAAACAACTAAATACACATTTGGGAATGTTGCACATCCTGGTACATTCTTACAATAAGGAGATGAAAGACTGAAATATATCTGTGATTGATTTAAACTACATTTTTTTGTCTCAGTCTCAAGTGTAAGAACCACAGCATGTTATTTTACATTTGATGTTTGTTGTGAGACTGACAAGCATCAATCTTGTGGTTCCTCCGTGAATTGAACCCACAAGCGCAGTTACCACTGCAATGTACAAACGTCTAAAATGTACAGTCAGGGTACCCAACCCCTGGGCCGGGGACTAATACCGGTCCGTGAGTGAATTGTTGCCAGTCCGCAGAGAAATAATGTTTTTTTCTTTTTGGCCCCATCTGGCTATTACTTACACTAACATTAGTGTAAGTAACAAAAGAACTTAATAGAATGGCTAGGATTCCATGATCAATAATGCAACTATATTTGATTTGGAAATATTTTCTCAGTGAAGACAACAACAATAAACTCAAAATGACGGTGATATATTCAAACCAATTACATTGATGAGTCATTGATACTAGATTCTAACTTTTTATACCAGTCTGGTAGCAGAAAGTTATAGGCCGTGTGCACTTGAGAAATCCTTGTTGTGCCCATACACAGTTAACTGGGGTAGGAGGATTTTATAGGTAGGAAAATATTTCAGAACACCGGAAATTTCATTTTATTAAGGGGTATCTATCTGCCACAACATGTTGCTGCCACAAACCTTAAGCAATCACTCCCCAAATGATCAACACTTCAGATCAGCATCTTAGGTTCTGCATGTAAAAAAAACGTTTTAAAAAAGTTAAATTATTGTTATTACAATAAAAGTGTCCTGACTTTGACAGTGGATTAATCCACACATTTATTAACGCATTTGACATTTGCATATAATGAACGTATAGGTGTGATAGGATGGGCAATGCATATATTTTAAAACTGTCACTGCCTCATAGTCAAAGGACATTGCCGTTAATTTGTCAAAGCGTCCATTACTCAGCACATTGGCTTAAATTCCACATGTGGCAGCAGAAAAGTTTTTGGTATATTTGGCGTGTATGCAATTTTCAAAATGTTTTTCAAAGTCATTTTAAACACATCCTGAAGAAAGGAGACAGAGGACAGAACTTCTAAAACACAGATTAAAAATCAAATAGTGATGGACGTTGTAGCAAAAACTACAAAAAAAAAAACAAAAACAGTGCAAGCTTAAAAAAAGTCACCGAAAAAATGTGGTGACCTTAACCGCTAGAACACCACAGCCACACTTCTTGTTTCCAACATTAATTTAATTGTGTAATTTCCAAAATGTGTAGTCTAAATTGATACAATAGCTCTTTTGCTATTGTCCAGTAAAGTGCGATATAATCTGAACTCACGAGTTATCCCTCAATCACACACAGACACTGCGGCGGTGCTACAGCCGTGTGAAGGAGCATGGCATTGGGAAGAGGAAGAGCAGCTACACTATAGAACAGCTGGAGAAGGTGTTTGGTCAGGGAGGCTGGGACTCCCAGAGCTGCGCCCCGGTGTTGATCAACAGTAGCGGTCTGTACCAGGAGATGGAATCTGATGGCAGTACCCTCGAGGACTTCTCCCAGGAAGACTGGTGCAATCAGGTACTCGACTCTGCATTCCACGAGGGAGACATGGATACTGGTACGTTTGTCACTTAGCAGTGGACCAGTATCTTAATGTGTCCAAATTATACAGTGTCTGACGTCATAATCTGTCTTTTCTCTGCACAATTAGAGGAAAACCATTTGTTTAAGACCAGAGGTCTACAGTTTCAAGCAGAGCTGCCACGACAGATTCAGTAAGTTACCATTTCTAATTTATCTAACTCAATGAAGCCAAACTGCAGGCCTGAGGAACCAAAGCAGACCCGACACAACTGAAGTGTGGCCTAGTCTTTTTTCCCATGAACACGATACCAAAAAAGTTACGGTAATCATAATTTGCAGCTGCATTTCTTAGTTTGAGAACGTAGGCCTACAGAGAGTGAATGGAAATGTATTTTTTCTTAAACTGTTTATGTCTATAAAAATTATCTACGGTCAAAGTCTACGGCATGATCAATCTAAGGCCTGGGACCTGGAAGTGACCAGCTCAGCTATGTAATTCCGTGATTGTACGCCGGTCTTTTATCTGCAATGCCAAGGTTTCCCTACAGATGGCGTAGTGAAGGCTAAAAGCATTTTAGTATTTTAACCTCAATGCTCCAACCATCTGCTCCCAACCAGCCCTCATGTCCAATTCTTTAAACAATTGTGGCATTTTTGTTCAAAATGTTTTTCCATGCTTTGTCTATGGCTGTGAATAAGATGTTTTGGGTTTTTTTCAATGTTTTTCATACTCCTGATACTCTGTGTTTTTGTCCACCCTAGAAGAGGCGGCCCAATGCAGACCGTAGTGCGTATTCTTGAATCGGTCGATCTGAAATGGGAGTATTTTCAAACATGGACCGAGTTCTCACGGTTGCACCTCTCGAACAAACTAGCCATCTTTGGTGTGGGCTACAACACTCGTTGGCGTGAGGACATCCGCTACCACTATGCGGAAATCAGCTCGCAGGTTCCGCTGTGCAAACGCCTGCGTGAGTACTTTAACCCTGAGAAGCCAGAGGGCCGTGTCATAATGACCAAAGTTCAAAAGATGAACTGGAAAAATGTTTACTACAAGTTCCTGGACATCACCATCAGTGAAGCACGTTGTCTGGAGCTGCATCTACAAGTGGATTGGATCCCTGTCTCTCAGTCCCGGGATGCAGTGAACAGCAAGGACAAATGCCACTACCTCCTTCCTGCGGACATCCCCAAGTCCTACGGACTCTTCGCTGTTGGCTACGAAGCTGCGCCATCGTCCAGCAGTTTAGCTCAGATCCTTGGCCAAGATGACAGTGAAGATCTTGATTTACCTCAGAGTGATTCTGAAAATGGGCCCCAGAGTCAGGCTGATATGGAAGGACCGGGACAGAGCGAGGGAACCGAGGTTAAAATCACATACTGCTATTTAGGAGTAGCCGAGGAGAAAACTATACAGCAGTGTCTCTATCAGCACTTTCACGGCCCTGGCAAACATCCTGTTCACAGTGAGCCCCTGGCTTTGACACGTTTCCTACAGGAAAACTGCCGTGGTTTCACATGTCATTCTGGTGACGGACTAGAAAACTCCATCCAAGTTTTTAATATTTACATAAAATGTATTGAGGTGGAGCTGGACTTCCTCTCAGCTGGGTCCCTGGTGGAGTGCCTCGAAACTGCCGTGGGCTACCCTTTGAAATACAACAACAGAGACACATTTTGACTTTACACAGCACAATTGTGTTTGTGACCTGTGAAAGTTACAGCCAGCACCTCAACGTTACGTGGCCAAGTCCATGACAAGACACCAACGTGTTGATGATCCTGACTCGGTCGTGCCGTCTCCTTGAAAGCGACTTTGTTACATTTTCATTCACTTTACGATTGACATTTGTACACGATATGTCACATGTACTGTGTGTCCACATGGAAACAGTCGGGTAATTTTTGATGTATGTAATCTTGATTTTTTTTGGCTGATGTGCACTATACACAAAAGTTTCTGCTGCTTGTTTAGTGTAGATAACTGTTGCTTTATCAGGGAAAGTAGGGTTGGCATGGTGACTACGGCGGTATGCATTGGTCTACCTCAGTAGGATGTAGCTAACAAGGCAGTGAGGGGACCACCGTGTGGAGCTATTCATAGATTGCCTTTGTTTTGACTGTTGGCGTCTGGACCTGAATTTGAAAACATGGAAGGCCTTTCCATTATTTTCACATGCGATGTTGTCTTTTACACAGAAATAGAGCTGTGTAAAGGAGAGGAGAACTGGGGGAACACACTAAATTAGACAAATTACCTCAAATCCAAAATACTGGACAGTTTCTCACTAGTACTATTGTAATTTTCATACAGTAAAAGTAAAAGGTGGCAAAAATCTTACAAAAAATTAAAAGATAATTTACTTTTTTTAAAGTAATGAAAATCCAAGCAAATTTAGTTTTTTTATTTTTGGTAAATCTCCACTAATGCATAAAAATATGAATAAGCTGCTTCTGTTAAGTATTTCGAGAATTATTATACAACATGCAGCTTATAATATACATTCAACCCCAAAGGTATATAATACATCAACTGACTGATTTTTAACTGGTAAAATTGCCTTTACTCGTGCTTGAGGAGTGAGACAGCCGTCAGCTTCGACTCCAGCATCTGGAGTAACTGGTTTTGTGAACAACTGGAGATGTTTTTTTGATTCTTAGGAGGAATTGTCCTCAGTGGGTACCCAAAATTTTACTCTACATAAGGTTGGTTTTGGTGTCATATCATTGGTGATATATCTGTGGTCGTAGAGTTCTAGATTTGTTAATGAGACCAAAAGATATGCTTTGAGTATACTCATGGAAAAATGTCCTAGACCCCTGTGCACTTTTCTTTCATTTCTTGTTCATTTTAATGCACTAAATGTGCATTTGTTTGGACAAATATATATAGGAGTTTAATTTGACAGCTGACATCTAGCCATTTCCATGGTTTTCTTGATAGAAACAGGAATCACTAAGGTTGTCACATCAACAGCCATGACAGTGTACCTCCAAAAACAGTCATTTCAGACATTCATGTTTATAATATTCCTCAGATAATGTTTATTTAGTGGTACCAGGGAAATTGATGAAAAAAAGAGTGGTCTAATAATCTTTCGATGACTCTGTCTCATAAATTTGCCAATTAATGTTGTTATTTCAATGTCTTGATTTTACTTCTGACATAATTTTCCAGACATGATGACACCACGATCATGTGTTTCATCCCACGACATTTTCTCAGAGTCACTTCATTCTGAAAAGCTTGAAAATGAAAATGATGGAAAGGCCTTAACATGTTTGTTTTCTGCAGCTGGAAGATGCCTCTATGCAAATGAGGGTCATAGGGGAATGAATCAGTTTTTGGGCTTGTGTGGATAAGCAGCAGCAGAGACGGTCTGTCGCATCTGGTTGTTTCATCACCTGGAAGTAGCTAACCATTACTAGCAAAGCCACACAGGAGTCCCCAAAGGATTTTTTTTACACTGCATCATTTAATTCCTTTTCTGCTTATTCTACATTTTACAAGAATTTGTGTAATGAATGCGTTCACAAAGTCTGAATGAAGCTCTAGTGCAATGGCTTCCAAAGTATTGCAATGCCCCCCTGCTGAAAACACACAATTTCAGATTGAGAAAATAACATTAATAATCAGTATTATTTCCGAAAATTCTTGCAAAACTAAAGAAAATACAAAACTGAAACCATAATTTCCAGATAACATTATGGCCAATGGGGAGGATCGCTCCATGGTTTGAGAATCACTGTAGTGAACAACTGAAATGCGTTCCCCCTGCTTTATTACTAGTGTAATAAATGTCAAAAAATTGTTGCCAATTGTATGATTGAAGATCTGATAACTCCATGATGTTCTCACATTGGTTCCTATTCAGGATATGATTGTGCCACTGATTTCAAAGTTCCAATAATGAAAGCCAACATGCTTCCATGTCAGTTATTTCATTGTTAGTGTTTTTGAGGATCTCTACCTGCACTTGTGGAATGTATTAGTGTGTGTCTGACGGTGGTGATGATGATGATGATGATTATGTTTTAGTAGTTCCCAGTACCTCTGTTTTTTTTTTTACCTGCATCTGTGTTTACAGGTAACAAACAATGTGCGGCTGGTTTGTTATACGGTGCATGTGTGCAGATTTAAATCAGGCCGACAGTAAGTTCACTTTATTCTCCAGCCTTATGCAGACTATAAGCTGCAGAAGTTCACTCACATTTGACATCAAAGTTCTTCAAGCCGTCTGCAATGTGCCATAAACGACTGTGTAGTGAAAATCTACCCACAGATGTGGAAGTCAATTTTGAATTTATGTATATAAATTCTACCATATATATAAATATATATAGTATCTAAGATATATATTTAAGGATATCGATGTTCTTGAGCATTCCGGCTTTTGCAATCTCGCAGTGTTTATTTGTTTGGGTATACTGCATAATAAGAAGAATATGATATTTTCTATTTTATTGGTTGACAAAATGTCTTGTATGTGATTGTTTCCAGGTCACTGTCTTTGTATGTTTACATGTTTGAGGAACAATAAAGAAGGCGCTCACTGTTATTTGCCACACAGTGAAGGGGAGTTGTTCAACATTGTTTTTCTCCTGAATTCTGTTGACAATAACTCAGACTAAAAACATAAGGATACGTACAATAAGCATACGTGTTGTGGCGTGTCAGCATTGGACAAACGTAGATGAAGTGGCATAGCGCCACACAGTGGCTACAATGCATTAATAAAATGCTTAAATGCATTGGAAGAAAATATATATTTAAAGACTGCTCTTGGTAAATGAGATAATGTTATTATTGGTTGTACCGCAGCTGCAATGGATATCGACTTAGAAAAACTTCCTGTAATTTACTAGTATGGCCAGACGATGGCGTCATACAGCCGCTGTTTCAATTCCTCCGAGGGAAAAATATTGAAGTTAAGAAATATTACCTGTCAAAAACAAAGACGCGTTATTACATTGGGTGGATCAAGGCTACTGTAGGGAATAGTAAAAATAAACACTGTAGGGTTTGGCCAAATGTGACATTATTCTGTTTCAAACAAACTGTACAGAAAAATAGAATAAAATAAAAAGTAAATAAAAGTAGTATTTCCTCATCTGAGAGGTTGTACAACAAGGCAGTAAAACAAACAGAGAAACATCTAGTCTGTCCTGCCTCTTGTTACTTAATAATTGATGTCATGTGTTCCCATTCACTATTTTTTTTTTACTTTGCAAGAAGTACAAAATGATTCTGGCTCAGTGGAGGAAAATAAACATACATGATGGTGGTAAATATTTCATGGAGCCCTGCTCCTTGGCCCTGCTTTTGTTCAGAGCAACTGTGCCATATGCTGTACCAGTAATTATGTGCATTCTTTGTGTGTTACTTATTGTTATTTTACATAATTGTGCGACTTAATTGTTGTCAAAATTGATTTTTTTCATCATCTTGACTGAGGTGAAGCAAAAAAAAACAGGAAAGGTGTTTAGAAGCATGCATAAATTTAATTTAGGCCTTAATTTATCTTCTTAATTATTACCGAGTCGTGGATTCAAACCTAATGTCAAGCAGACGCTTTCTTAAACCACAAAGTGAGCACTGCCTTAATTTTGTTACTATAATCCTGTTGTTTTGTGCTGCTTGAGTTGTTGTTTTTCTGTAAAGCCATGCAAGAAGGGTCACCATTTAACTGGATATAGTAAACCATAAGCTGTAATAAAAAATGTTCATAAATGTTTGACAAGTGCTCCTGCATCTGATGGTTAATAATATTTTATTATTTTTTCCTATCTATTCATGTGTTTTACATCTTCAGTGGATTGCTTTTTGCCTTTTCCAATATGTGTTATCTTGTTGGGGAGCTGGGGAGTGAGGGGCGTGGAAAAAGACTGAAAGTAGCAAAGAAAACTTAAATTGAGTTTTGCAGCTAATATTCTACGCCATCGTGTCAGGTCAGTTTGCCATTGTTCAATATGTCATATTTTGTGTTTTGCATTAGAATTTGGTGTAGGTATTAGCTTGTCCAACCTTTCCAAATGATTTTTTTCACATCAATAACAAACACAGGCTTGTTTTGACAGCTCTTCTCCTCCTGAAAGCTGTCGCCGGAGGCCCAGACGTAATTTGGAGCAACACAACAAATTCTCATCCGCACAAGGATCATTGGACCCTGCTTCTTTGGATTTAATCAACGAAATAACCTCTGCTCACCTCTCATAATTGAGCAGTCCTCCTGCATTAGCCTCACGCTTGTTGCTGAGGCAACAGGGCAACCTTAGAAAATGAAATAAAGGGGTCTGGCCACCTCTGAGAGCATAGGTCACTACATATTTCTACATCAGATGGCAAGTTCACCTTGGGAATTCCTGTCAAGCCAGAACAGTTCGGATTGTTTCTCTACTTTTAGTTCCAGACATTTTCACACAGGCTGAGGCTGAGGGTTTTCTGGACAAAGTGCTTTACACTTCAAAATGAAATGACTGAAAAACCTGCTACCTTCAATTTGTACAATAGAAATCGATCACAAACAGAGCCTAGTTGATAACTTGGCTCTTAAGTGACAGCAATATTGCTGGAAAGTTGTTGGATGAGATTTGAACAAATCTTGACGTCTGTTTGTGATATGATTTTAATGGCATGGCGGTTGTAATGCAAACAAAAACAATAAAAAAACAAAAAAACAAAATTGTATGGGTTTTGATAAGGTAAATACAGTGTTATTACCCTACACACAAAACAAAGCTCGGCAGACAGACAGCCCGTTAGATAGATAGATAGATAGATAGATAGATATTAAAAAATACAATGTTAATAGCCGTTTATTGTTTAACTCCTCCAATTGGCGAACAGGTGCTTAAGAGCCCTTATTATAACGGATATGAAAAGGGATTTCCCTTCAAAATAAAACAACGTAGTCGCCTATCGCGTTCAAAAGACTACTGTTCAGCGTAGTGCATGCTATTATTTTGGTAAACAACAAAAGGAAAATGCGGAAAAGTGTTTCAGCTACCTTCACTACGGGCCGTTTGCCTCTCTCTCTCTACCTCTATCTCTCTCCTCCCTCTCACCAGCAGCAATGACAAGTTGCGGAGGTACCAGTCGTCTGGGAGAACAGGGAGTCGCACTTGCAACGGTGTTGCTGAGGAGGTGAAGGAGGACAAAAAGGGAATCGCGGAGAAACCTCGGCGCTGGAGGTGGCGGTTGTCCTTTTTTTATGAACTATCCGAATTAGAGTGGAGAAAGAAGAGGAGAAAAGAGGAAAGAAAGAATCGTTGCTGCCTTTCCCTCACCTGAAGTGTCCCTTACCTGACCCACGTCTCTCCCCGCTGGAGGAGGTGGACAGAACAACTAACGCAGCAAAAAAATTAGAAATATTTCAACAAAACTGTGTGAAGCAAAGAAGAGAACCGGCATGGAGGTTAAAGCGACTTCGGGGAAACTTCATTTGCTCTACTTAACGTTTGTGTGGGGTCTGTCGGGTGAGTTGACAGCATGTTTTCACTCTTTAATAATAGTTTTAATAATAAAAGTTTTCTCTTTTTCTTCCCGGCAATCGTAAATTTTGTTAAATACAATTTAAAAGAAATCCACATCACGTTTTTGATAATATTGCAAAATTGTAGCCAATAATCTAGGTGATATATTTATTTGTTACAAAAGTCTGTTGTAGGTAAACAAACAAACAAACCTCCAGCCTTAGACATAGATGTTTTACATTAGCTTTCCCTGTTTTGTCCTTATCCTCCTCCTTCCTGTCTGACAGGGGACGAAGAGATGGACTTAAGGCTTTAACACCTGTTTGTTTTTGACAGGATTTGTAACAAGTGTATTTCACATGATTATGTCTTCTAGGGGGAAAAAACATAATCCCTTTAAATCTGCTGCAACATTGGCTCAGCAGTCACTCTCTCTGGCCATGTTTTAAACTCCTCACATCCTCTGATTACTGTGGAGTACATACAGTAATAGTATACTGTAGCCTACTTTATCCACCTGTCAGTTACTGGGATTTTACTCTGGATCGACCTGCTTCCCATAAATCTTTGACGATGTGACAGGTGGTAGCTGATTTTTGTACCCAAAGGTGTAGTGTAGTGTTGAAATTAGATTTATTTTCCAAAATCATTTGAATGGACATGAGGGACATTTCTTTCCAATTCTCTAATCTATCTATCTATCTATCTATCTATCTATCTATCTATCTATCTATCTGTCTATCTATCTATCTATCTATCTGTCTGATTGCAGTTTTCCATTCTTCTAGTTGTTGGTCCTTATTTCTCATATTCCAGTTGCTACAGCTCATTCCACATTGACATTTGACTTCAGCATCGACCTTCATCCAGTGACTGCTGCAGACCTATATTACTTTGACCCAAGACGAAAGCAGCACACAGTCTTGTGATATATTCACATGTGGGTGTACTAAGTCGTCAGTCTTTTTTTTTTCCTTTTTGCTCTGAAACAATATCAGTCTGACTATTTCTCTCTTACAAAACAACCTCCACCTGTGTTGCAGTGCCAATACATAGGCTGGTGACTTTCATTGTGAGACACAGTGACAAGCAGCAGCTTAATGTTTA